>JAAEAF010000438.1:0-60466 GCA_011037195.1 Triatoma infestans
GAAAAAGCTCTCTAAAACCGTTTGCCGGCGAAAATTGTGAGAAAGTATTCCGTTTTCCGTTATACAAGGCCTTTTCGGACATTTAATAACTTTCCATGAGTTTCGTATTTCTCTCTTTGTAGATATATCTGTATGTATATTTTATCATATAAATTTTCTTTTGTAAAGGTATACCTTCCTTATTATTTTTGTTATCTTTTGGATTAGAAAATATATGTATTATCGAACTTGCATGTACAATTTTCATTGCCAGTTAGACTGCCTGAATGAAGAAAAGCTTGTCTTTACTGGTACGTAGTTTCTTTATCTTTCTCTTTATCTCTTCTGATTTTTAATAATTTTTATTATTTGATTTTGTTTTATTTAAATCACTGGCTGAAAAGCCTGGCGCCCAACTATCTGAATATCTGAGAAATTTTCAAAATAACCGGAACCCTGGTTATACTATATATATAAGTCATTGATGATATATATATATTGTTTTAGTTACTGCTTTAGTTATTATAGAAAGCATTATCAACAAGGACTTTATTCATAAACCTGCAGGAGAACATCATATCTGAATTTGTCTGTGATAATACAATGTATATACATACACACATGTGCACAAACATACAAACTGCATGTTATGTTGTTATGCACGTATTGTTTAGGTGGTTTGGGAGAAGTGTTACTGGTGCTAGACTGACCAAAAAAACGAATTAAACTGAAACTTTTCTAAATCCTGTCCGTAAACAACAGAGGCTGAATTTTTTTTGTAACAGGTCACATTACACTATGTAAATTGGCCAATTACTGACCCTCTGCTCATAGTATTCTCCCCAAGCACCTGTGTCTCCCTTTCTCCTCCATCAAACCCGACAAATTTCCACCCTTGTTATTGTTACAGTGATCTAGATTTATACTACAGTTAAACAAAGTGGAGTCCAGATCAAACCAACATTACTCGTTTCATTGGTCATCCAATAAATATCCCTCTCTTATTTGTATACAGTCCTTGATAACTTATAATTTAGTATTCCTTTCTTTATAACTACTATAGTTACTGTTCACTTAACATTCTCTTTTATTAGCTTCTCTATATGCCACACCTCACATCAAAATCGTATGTTCAGGTAGAGAGAAGTTCAGATGTCACACGATAGGAATGATCATGCCAACACATAGATTCATGTGGGGCGGGTGTTGGTGTATTGGTTATGAGCATGGACTTGTAAATGGGAGGGTCCTCGTATAACTAAATTTTATATTTGTTTAAAAAATGTTGATAGTAAAGTAGGTGCTTCCGCCCCCGTCCACGACACCTAATTTGGTAGTTGGACGTTAAGCCCGCCTGCAAAAATAGGCATAGATTCATGTTAAACTTCCTCGCACAGAAATTGACTATTTTCTGACGTTACCTAATTACTTGATGTTGGACAGTTACTAACAAAGTACTACAGTATAATAAAGCAAATCGCCACAAATCAATAAAGCACATGATTAGAGAACTCTTAATTCTTGACCTTGAGACCATGTAGCCTAATGGTCAAATTTCTTAAAATTTGGACATTTTACTAAATGTAACAGCCTATAGAAAATATTTATTTAGTGACCATATCTCAATTGTCAAAGTGGTGGACAGCCTAATGCCTCAGCAACCTGAAAACCTCCAGAACAATGTTTCAAATAAAGTAATAGTTTGTTATGGGATAGTATTTATGCCAATTTTTAGGAAATCTTTGAAGCCATTTCCGAGAAAATCGCGAAAAATTAAAAAAAAACTTTTCTGAAAATTTGCACTTTCCTTTGATCGATATACTGCTACATTAAACTTGGAATTTTTAAAAATCTAATTAAAACTCCTCTGCATTACTCAGAGTGCTCTATAATTGCACTGGATAATAAAATAAATTGTTTGGAATGAAAGTGATAGTTGTGGGTGTGACTAGTTAGCGTGCCAAGTTTAGTAAAGAAGATGATTGCAGTCATTTTAGAGAAAGTTGAGAAAATCTCAAACAATATCATTAGTAAAGTTGTATTTCTGGTTTACCGATTATGAGAAAACTCAGTATCAAGTTCGAAATTCCTTATGGTTTCTTTTACAAATAGACACACTCACAATAAAAACCTTCATTCAAATATTTTTTCGCACGTAGGTAACTCCAAATTACTTGCTATAAGAGAAAGTAATTAAGACTGGCGATCATTAGAGGCTTGTGATTGGATAGATCACATGTAACACCAATTAATCAATCATCAAAATCCAGGAAGATTGAAGACTTCTCGATTATTATTTAATTCTGATTAGATTCGTGGAATCTAGGATATGTTTCCCTCAATCCCCACCCCTTCAACATTGGTTTAATGAACATTTGGGCAGGTTACAATCACAGTGTAACTTTAGTAACAACCAAAGTATATATAGCACTATATGGCCCACTCCTAACGCTGTTTATGTACGACTGCCATATATCATCTAAGAATGAAAACCCAAAGGATGGTTAGTTGTGAACATAATTCCAATGAACCTAAAATTAACTATGTTTCAGCACTGCGCATCACACGTCACTTGATGACGAGAGTATTACCAGAGTGTGCAAAGTTCATTACTTCATTCCTAATGAAAACTATAAACAAATTGATATCAGCGGGCAATTAATATTAAATTAATTAAATTGAGGAGAACAGAAGTTATTATATTAATTAGATCAAGGCCCCCTAGGACAGACAAACTCTTCCAATTAAGGAATCTTATAGACCTGTAATTATACAGTTATTTATGAATGTAAATACTGGCATGCTGTGTAATAAACAGATGATATTTACTGAGAAATAACGAACATATATTGATATACAAAGATTTTATAGATAATTCAATGTAAACTTGGAGTTATAAATGTTAAGGAAGTTTTTTTCCCACACAGTATTTTCTCCAAAGCCACAGTGCATTTGCACTTTTCCTATGACCTTCTTTACTAATCAGCGTTATATCTTCTTTTTTTTCTTTTCTTTTTATAATTTTTTATATGTATATTTTCATGTTAATAAATTTTTAATATTTCAACATTTTCTTTTTTTAGTAGTGGCCTCCTTCTTAGCAGATTAGCCAGGGATGTTCTCATTTTGGGGAGAAACGATTATTATTATTATTATCTCTGAATATCAACATTTAATATTTTGTTACAATATTTCATTTCAGTATTTAATATTTTTTGATATTTCAATCAAAAAATGTAATCATTGCGCCAAATATCCAAACTGGGATTTCACCCTTTAAAATTTGTCTAGTCTGAATTCACACCTAGATATCTTGATTTAGGAGCTGAAGTGTGTAGAATACATGTTACTCCCCCTTCTTAAATTTCTGCTGACTGCGACAAAAAGATGCAAGTCCAGATCAAATGATGGAACATCACTTTACCAAATAATTGACTTTTTTCATTCTTCTCCAAAAATTCTCCTTCGTATCTCGACCGGAGTTTTTCATTATAAGCAACATGTCAACTTCTTCCCTTAGCAAAGGAAGAAAAGAGGAAATGGCTTAATTTTCAAGAGCATTCTAGTAATGTTATATGCAAGTATGCAAACCAGGACTACAAGAAGCGTACAACAAGTAATATTCTCTCTGCCATTTTTAGCTCTTAGCCAAGTTCGTATAGAGTTCATGTTTTTTCATTGTACTTGACAGACACACTGCCGGTCTTCCGGTCTACAGAAAGTGTCGAATAGTTGTGGTGGTTGCGTGGTCAGCAAAGCTCAAACATTGAAAATCGCTGAAAGTTCATATTTGATATTTCATTTAGCGCCACCGGAAACATTGGGCCAAAATCACTTCACTGAAAGGACCTATTTCCCTTCACTTCTCCAACCATTAATTTAAACTAGCAATATCAAATACACCTATAAAGTTCTACACTGGTGTTTGAAACATTTTTCTGAGAAAATTCGTTTTAGACGTTTCTGCGGGCGCTGTGTCCTTGCTTACCAACATAGACGCCCATTTAATGTAGTTTACAGTTCCCATTCATTTGTTTTATTGAGAGGAATTAAATTTTCCCTTAAAATCTTGCAAAAATTTCAAGTTTGAAGAACATAGGTGTGCAAAATACACATTTTACTTTCTCTTAGTTGAATGGGTTTTGGATTTTCCCACATTTGCCAATATGGCTCCAACGATTTCCCTTAAACTTGATATTCTAAATAAACTTATAAAGTCCTACAATTTTATATAAAATTTTGCTGAGAAAATTAGGTGGATTTGCATGTTAGGTTTCCTCCTTTAAATTTGATTTCAGTAACTCTGGTTGTCTATCTACCAGCTTTCAGCGCAATTCGATATTTAGTACCAATTTCAAGAAATTTGTTAAATTGGGAATCGTGTTCCATTAAAACGGAGAATTATAGTAAGAGCGTGGTGTGGTATGAGTGTTTCACACAGATGTATTAAATAGATATCAGTGATATGAATGTTGGTGATCAAAAATGGCAATAAGATCAGCCGAGCAATGAGTTTTGAAAATTGTAAAACACAATTATTTTTTAGAAATTTAACAATTATTCCATTTACATTTAGTTTCAGTAAAACTAGTTAATTACACTCACCAACTGAAATGCTCTTCTTGCTACTGTTTGCTAGATCTAATCAATACAGCCTCTCTCAACAGAAATGCAATCTAAATGATATATATTTCTATAAAATTGAAGATTATGTCCGTAAAATTTATGTATATTCCAAAAATATGATCAGAACAGAGTTAATGATGTGTTAATAGTAATCGTAATGAATTACAGAATAGAGAACAACATATACAATTTAACTAGCAATCTCTCTCTTTAGTTCTTTATTTCATCTCTTTCTGGTTATTCTTTTCTTTCTTCCGAGGATATAATATATAATGCAGTGCCACCAGATCTTTCGATATTATGCCTCTATTTTCACAACCTCTCACTGCACCACCTCAACCTCTTCCACGTCTGTTTCTCTAGGAAATTTCTTGATCTGTGGAGATTTCAGAAAGGATATCTTATCCTCGAACACTCGATGTGTACCTAGGCTTCTAAATATTCTCTGAATGATACGTTGAAAGGTAGTACTGATGTATTTGGGTTTACGCCCCTGACCTCAAACTTTGCAAGCTATTGCGTTCTGAACCTTACTTCTTCAGGTACTTAAATCTACGATATCCTCTTATAAAATCGTGTTAATTTTTTTAAATTCAAAATCAGTCTGTGTGCATGTATGAGAGAGAGAGAGAGCTAGCTATTTTCATAATTGAGTTTTCAGCGGGAATACATTGTATTGAGGTCGCCTTATATCCAGTGGTGATGTTTCTAGTGATTAATTTCTCTCACTTTTGTGTGTGTGGGTTTGTGTGTGTGGGTATGTGTGTGTGTGTGTATGTGTGTCTGCAACTTTATACCCTATTCAGTATCTAAGACGCATTAACCCTATGGTTTTACGTTAAAATCCATCAATGAAACCTATCACTTTGCTCAATTATTAATATTTCAACTTTTCCTAATTTTCTTAAAATCAGTCCTAATGATTCTATATATTCTCTAGTATTTTAGTAGTTTTTTTTATTTTATTTAAAATGTTTTTCCAAAAATTAATTCTCAGATATTTCTAAGAAAATTGTTGAAATTTTCTTGAAAATTGAAAAGTTTTTTTAATGAAAAACTTTCAATAGATAGTGTTGCACATGTTGTATTGTACAACTCATGTGAATGTCTTACAGTACAAGTTCTTTGCGAAGTAAAATTCATAAAAAAAAATTTAGTAAATTTGAATTATGTATTATAATTTTATACAATGCAATGCACTTTCAATTGCAACATTGCAACACATTGTTTTATAAATTGAATGATTTCCTTAAAACATATATTTATTGAAACACAAAAATAATGGAAATACCTAAAGTGGAAAACTCAAAACACTTTCAATCATCGCAACTCTAGTTGACACATTTTCTTCAAACTTGGAGCATTCTATGAAAGCGCTCACGTTCAGTAATCAGCAAAACTGTAGGGGCAGTTAGAACATAAAGCTCACAGACCAAATATATAATGCAATTTTCGAGTTGTCCAGTGGCCGTTGGCATGATAACATCGTAATTAGTTGTTATCTTTAAAATTAGTGATAAGGTCAATTTAAGTGAGTTTTATGAATTAGTTTTTTGCAGACTACTTTCTTTAATTGTTTTGAAGATTTTGGTAAATTTTGAATGAAATTCAACGGCCAGTTTTTGTGATATTAACCTGTGAATTTAATTATTGTATTGAATATCATCAGTAGAAATTACACATGTGCTGGAAAGTAGGCGGAGCTTCAGATCCCCACTTTTAATCCAGGTCTATTTACTAACTAGTAAACTCCTTCAAAACAGACGAACACTAAGCAATAGTAAATTATAAACAACACTTTGAACTGTGAGAGCCGATTGTTTATAAAACCTAATTCCTTCATAAATAATAATAAAGCCCAATTCTAATTCTCTACAATATTATTTTGTCTTTCTACTAAAAATGCCTCTCTCCTTGGAAGATATCATGTTAGCTATTAATCAAACTACTGAAGAAAGTAAAAATTTGTGTAGAAAAATGGACCAGTTGCAATTGACTGTTGCTAATTTATCCCAGCAACTTCAGAGCTTTCAATTAAAAAATATAGAATATGATAAAATAATAACTCAACAACAATCGGAAATTGAGTATTTAAAAAAAGAATTGAAAAAAAATAATGTAATCCTTTACAATATACCTGAAAAACAAAACGAGAATAATGATGATATTTTCAACACTGTCAGAGAAATCTGTTCAGAGATTGGTGTGACTATGCCAGAATTAGCTATTAATAAATGTCATCGATTGGGAAAGGGAAAAACACCCAGACCTGTTCTTCTGTCTCTGACCAGTGGCAGAATGAAGTCAACAATTATGGGACGGAGAGAAGAATTTTTAAGCAAGAAAATTTCAGTTTCATATGATCGAACGAGAGAGGAGAGAGAATATAGAAAGAAGCTTTATAACTGCATGCTAAAACTAAAACAAGTTAAAACAAATGTCTCTATTTATAAAAGCTTCATCAAAACTAGTGATAAAGTTCTTACACTTGAGGAAGCAGAGAAGCTTATGCAGCCTGTAGCGGTTTTGACAAGTGCCGATGATGTCTCTGCTGAACTGGAACAGCCACATAAGAGGAAAAAACAAGAAGCCAGGAAAGACAAGTTTGAGGCCTTTCGTTTTCAAACAAGAAAAGATTCAATCTGAAAGTGATGGAAAGTTGGAGAAGAAAATGTGCAAACTTCATGATCAGTTAAGATTCAATGTCATTTTCTGTAATATATCTGGTATTAATAATTTACGTAATATATATTTAAGTCCTAGTAAAATTGAATTGTTTTCAAGCATCGATATTTTCTGTTTCGTTGAAACATGGTATTCTGACGATGCGCTGAATATACCCACTTTTTTAAGCAATTACTTTTATTTTCATGTAAAAGCATTAAAAAACTCAAAATTTGGTAGACCCTGCGGTGGAATTGCACTATTTTATAGGAAAGAAATAAATTCTCAAATATCTATAATGGAAAATTGTGATTGGTGCCTAATAGTAAAACTAATTGTGGATAGCAATGTTCTTGTGATAGGGTGTGTATATTGGAGCCCATCTCAAAATATCGATAATTATATTGAGCTTTTTACTGAGAAAATCAGCCGTTTGAAGGAAATTTTGCCCACTGACACTGTGTTTGTTATTTTAGGAGACTTTAACTGTAGGGTAGGGAGTATAGAATTATCTGAAGAATGTATATTTTATGACTCGATATTAGAGTGGCCAAGGCTTTCCCATGACGATAAACAAAATAAGAAGGGAATCATGCTTCTCGAAGCAATGGATAACTTAAATTTTGAAATTTGTAACGGCCGAACTAGATCAGATAGGCCTGCTCATTTCACGTTCATTTCTACTGTTGGGAAGAGTTTGATCGATATGGCATGGGTGAATGAATTTGGTTTAAAGTTTATAGATGATCTTAAAGTTATCAACTGTTTTGAATTTTCCCCCCATAATGCGATTCATCTTAGTATAGTTATACCTATTTCTAATAATTGTGTTCTAGAACCGCCACATAGATATCAAGAGTACTCTGTAATAAAATGGGATTCTGAGAAAAGTATAATTTTCAATCATTTATTAAAACTTTATGATAATATCTATTATAACAGTACAGAAGTGAATAATTTATATAACAACTTTGAAATTACAATGAAAGAACTAGCAAAAGAATGTGGTATACTCAAAATAAATAACAATAGCAATCATAATTTGTACAATAGGGACAAACCTTGGTTTGATTCAGACTGCAAAATACGCAATAAACAATTGAAGCAACTCTATAAAAATTTAAGAAAATCAAGCTATTCCCAAGAGTCTTTTGCTATTTACACACAATTTAAAAAAGAGTATTTTAATTTAAAACAAAATTATTACGATGAATTATTATCCGATTTTTCCCAGGTCAAGGACTCAAAGCAGTTTTGGGGTGTAATAAAAAAATTCTCTGGTAGACCACCAACTATTAATCCTATAAGAATTGACGATTGGCTAGATTATTTTAATAAATTTTACTGTAATTTGGAAAAAAACATCACTTTTTATTTCAATATAGGAGATCCACTTCTCGATTCAGAGATAACAGTATCCGAGCTACAATCTTACATCTCTTCTTGTAAAAATAACAAAAGCCCCGGGAATGACGGTTTGCCTTATGAACTATTTAAAAATCTTAATGCTGAGTGGGAACACTATCTCTTAAATTTATACAATACTGTGTTTTTATCGGAAAAGTTGCCTGATCAGTGGTCCAACATTATTTTTACGCTCCTCTTTAAGAAAGGAGATAAATCCGACCCTAATAATTATCGCAGTATAGCATTATTTAATACTATTACAAAAATATTTACATCTATCTTGAAAGAAAGGCTTTACGTATGGTGTGAAGTGAATAATTTAATTCCTAAATAACAATCAGGATTTAGGAAGGGCCGTTCAACAATGTACAACTTATTCTCTTTATCCTGTCTAGTTGCACTCCACACACAAGTTAAAAAAACATCACTTTTTGCCATTTTCGTGGACTTGCAAAAAGCGTTTGATAACATTAACCATGAATTACTCTGGAACAAACTTAATCATCTGGGTATAAGTAGTAAGTATATAAGACTAATCAGAAAACTATATGACAACGCAACCTTTAATTTAAAATTAAATAACAATATAACTTCTGAATCATGTAGCATCAGCAAAGGAGTTCTGCAAGGCGACTCGTTATCCCCTTTACTATTTTTAATCTACATTGCAGATTTTATAGACTTTTTTCATTCTAAAGGGCTCAACGGATGTAAAATAAATGCCTCTAACAATTTGCTCTGCCTCATGCTTGCGGACGATCTGGTTTTGTTTGCCGATTCCCGTACGGATGCGCAATCCAAAATAGAAGTACTCTCGGAATATTGTGAGCTGAACAAATTAACTTTAAATATAAAAAAAACTCAAACTGTTATCTTTCGTTCATCTCCTAGTGAAAAATTTACCCCCACTCATTTACGAGAACCAAGCAATAGAGTATGTAAATAATTATAATTATCTTGGTGTCCCTTTCTCTTGCTGCGGAGCATTTAGTTCTGCGACCAAATATTTCTTTAGTAAAGGTATTAAAGCCTTAGGGAAAGTGAGGGAAATATTAATAAAAATAAAATCAGACTCTACGAATCAATAGCAGCTGCCACAGTTCTTTATTCTTCAGAGTTATGGTCATTGGGACATTTGAATGTAGCTGAAAGGGTTCATATTTCATTCATTAAGTACCTATTTAATCTTCCCTTTAATACGCCAAACCACTTTATTCGATGTGAAACTGATTGTAAAGATATTCGCCTTGCAATACTAGAACGTACACTGAATTGGTGGGCAAAGGTACTTTCTATGTCCGATGACGAACTTCCCAAGATTTTGCTTTTTGAAATCTACAAAAACTGTGAGGCGATAAAAAAGCATTGGCTCCTTTATCTTAGTAAAATAATGGCCAAGCTGGGGTATGGTAACTTATCCAACTTCTCAGACGCTGAGCAGCTGCTACAGCAACAGAAGAATATTTTGGAAAGATGATCGAATTACCTAAAATGTGTTGTCCACCGAAAAAACACCCTTTTATATTACCACCAAGTCTCCAATCAAACAACAAAGATTAATAGCACAATTCAGGTTATCCAATATAAACCTCGTTAGAATTTATTTTAATGGGGAAAAGTATGTAATTGACACAACTAGTAGATGTGAAATGTGTAACCTAAAAGAAAAAGAATCTTTGTTTCATATTTTCTTTGTTTGCCCTACTTACAGTGGATGCAGAAAGTCATTAATACAAAACTATATTGTAAATGCTGACCTAAATACAGAAAATGATAATATTTATAATATTTTGTCGGTCAAGGACAATGACCATATGAGCAAAGTCTTTAACTACATTGTTTATGTTTTAAAATTAAGAAAGTTTTATTTTGATTGTTTTGAGAAGTAATTATTTCTTTCTTTTTTCAAGAGAAGTATTGTAATATTTTTAGTTGTACATTTATTTTATCTTATTTAATTATTAATTTACTGAACTATTAATTTCTTATTAATTTATTGATATGAACTATTATTTTGGAAACTGTAGTATCTTATGTTTTGTTTGAAATGTTATGTTGCTACTATGTATTTACTTACTTTTGGTTGTAGAACTGGCAACTCCCTGTAACATGCTATTGCATAAATACAGATTTATTTATTTCTTTATTTATTTATTTATTTATTTATAACGCAATTTTCAGGAAATATTAAAAAAAAGAAGTTACATTGCGATGTATGTGCACTTGATATTGCGATCTATGTGCAGTTAATATTGCGATCTATGTGCACTTTATATTGCCATCTATATGCAGTTAATATTGCGATCTATGTGCACTTAATATTGCCATCTATATGCAGTTAATACTCCGGATTCAAAAAATAGCTGGAACTGTTTTCTAAAAAGTCCCACACTCGCACGACTTTCTCTTACACTAATTAATACAATTTAATCAAGAAATTTTCTTTAAAATTGCCAGTTACACTGTTTAGTTGGACTGGCCATAAAGATGGTGGTGTTGATTTTACTTGTATATCCGAGCGGCCTTTTCTGGAACCTCTATGTAAAAACTAACAAAGCTTGAGCAAATATAAATTTAAACCCCAAATAAAAGTGATAGGTATTTACGTGTGTAGATAGCAGGTATACGAAAATTAATGAAAATTTTTAGAGCAGTTTTCGAGAAAATCACGAAAAACTGAAAACACATTCAGTAAAGTCGTCCTTCCGGTCGACGGATTTTGGCCGAAATCTTGGTGTTTGATGTGGTGATGGCAATATCTAAATGAAATACCAAGTTTGAGCTTCCTGCACCTTTTTGTTACTGAGCTATTCTGTTAATACAACACACACATACAGATAATTCAAAGGATTCCAAAAGACGTATTCCCGGTGAATACTCAACTTTCAACTTTTTTTTATACAACACGCACACAATACAATTCTAATTTTTAAAATTGTAAATAAAATTAAAAAGTATAAAACAAAGAAATAAAATCAAAGTATTTAAATAAAACATTTTATTACATAATATAGTAACAACACGCACTAGTGATGGGCAAAACGACTCCGCCATCGGATTCGTTGAATTTGAATCGGTTCCAGGATTGGAACCGACTCCATAAACTCGTTCCACGGTTCCTTTTCCTTCAGGGTTTTTATTAAATTTTTTATATGTAATTAACTTCATCAGTTAGTAAAAAATTGCATTTTTTGCTAATAAACACACAGTACACTAATAATTAGCAATTATATATATGTAATTCTGAAAGTTTATACTCCAGTTTTATGAATAATTTAATATTAGGCTGCACAACAAACGGGCAAATTAATTTACAGCAATGCAATTTTATTACTATCCAGCAGGCCCACGGGGAGGTTGAAGTTAATCATTTATTGATTGAATTAATTTTTTAATCTAATTTAATCAATTCAATTTTGAATGTTTAATTTTTAGTTGTGGAAAACTGATCTGTTGATTAAAAATTTAATTTTTAGTTACAACTAAACCAAATTTTACTATTGAATTAATAAGTATAGTTTGGGCGATTAAATTTTTAATTTTAGTTATGACCAATGATAGTTTTTTAAATTTGATTTCTTATTTGATCGTTTGTAACTTAACACTGGCTCCAGCTCGGACTCTGACCAGTAACTGAAATCTGAAAACTGATTAATATTTTTAGTCTCCTCCACCTTCCATACCCACTTCTCATGCCCTTTAGAAATATTTTTTCATGAAATGAAACTTCATGTACCTCATTCATTTGTTATATATTTTTTTAGAGTGATTGTAACTTTTTTTAATTATTTTTCTGATTAACATTTCAAATAAACCTTGTAGAATATTTAAAAAATAAAATATATAAACGTAGAGAGCGATCTGGTGTTAGTAAAGTGAAGATGGATTCGGTTACAGGCACCATTGCCTTTGGAACGAGTTCGTGGAGTCGGTTCCATTTCAAGCGTTTCTATTGGCTAGATTCAGTGATTTGATTTATTCGTTCACTCCGGAACCAAATAATCTGAATCAACTCCGGTTTCGGGTCCAGACGGTTCCAGGGATTCAACCAATGAGAGTGCCTAGATTGGAGTCAGATTCAGAAAGTCGTTCCAAGTTCACTGCTGCCTGTAACTGAATCCATCTTCCCTTTTCTAACACCAGATAGCTCTCTATATGTATATATTTAGAAAAAATATTATTAAGTTGAATATAATTTTTTGTCGAAATATAATTTATGCTTCTATGCAATGGAAATAATTCAGTATTAGTGTATACTGGTTATTCAATCTATGAAATATTGACCGTAAAAAATTATACTAGGAATTCACTCCCACCGCCCAACCATCTGTATTTTAAGCTCACCAGGATTGTTAGTATGGTTTGAGGTTACAAAATATTAAGTTAGAATCCTGTCACTGGTTCTTTCAACATGGCCACAACTCAGTTTAATACTTAATTTTCGTGCTATACCTGCCTTAATTTAATTTTAAATAATAAAAATTTCATTTAATTTTGCTGGAATCAGTTTATTTAAAAGTGAACCGACTCCGCTCGAACTGTCCCATCACTAACACGCACACAATACAATTAATTTTTAAAATTATAAATAAAATTAAAAAGTATAAAAGAAAGAAATAAAATCAAAGTATTTTAAATAAAACATTTTATTACATAATATAGTAACAACACGCACACAATACAATTCTAATTTTTAAAATTGTAAATAAAATTAAAAAGTATAAAACAAAGAAATAAAATCAAAGTCTTTAAATAAAACATTTTATTACATAATATAGTAACAACACGCACACAATACAATTCTAATTTTTAAAATTGTAAATAAAATTAAAAAGTATAAAAGAAAGAAATAAAATCAAAGTATTTAAATAAAACATTTTATTACATAATATAGTAACAACACGCACACAATACAATTAATTTTTAAAATTATAAATAAAATTAAAAAGTATAATAGAAAGAAATAAAATCAAAGTATTTAAATAAAACATTTTATTACATAATATAGTAACAACACGCACACAATACAATTCTAATTTTTAAAATTGTAAATAAAATTAAAAAGTATAAAACAAAGAAATAAAATCAAAGTCTTTAAATAAAACATTTTATTACATAATATAGTAACAACACGCACACAATACAATTCTAATTTTTAAAATTGTAAATAAAATTAAAAAGTATAAAACAAAGAAATAAAATCAAAGTATTTAAATAAAACATTTTATTACATAATATAGTAACAAATTTTCAGCACACAAAGTTCAGAGATAGCCTTTGCTATTGGGCCGGTAGAAATATCTAAATTAGTGGTCCCTATAGGTTGCCCCTAAAGTCATATTGAGCCTATATTTAACTAATTTCCATTTAAATTTAACCAGCTTAAACAATGTTCTTAATAAAGTAATTGTGATAAAGGCAATTGCTATATAATGCAATACCATGGAATAAAGGATTAAAACTAATAAAAATAAATGAATTTTGTCGATATTATTTACATTTACAGTAAATCGTATCACAATCGAGACAAAAACCAGGTTTAATAAACAGTCTAATGGGAATCATAATTATTGTTTAATTTAATTTTATTACAAGGGAATGTTATAAAATAATATATTTTATATTAATTATTTCCCGCAAAACTATTAATTAATTTCTAATTTAAAAATATGGACAGCTTGCTCTTGTAAATGCTAAGAAATTGTAATTGATTTACTACATCGGCGATCAGCAATTTACCAAATAGATATCGGTCGAACAAACAAACACATAATTGGGCAGAGAATCTTTTAATTATTCACTCATTACGTCAGTGGGGAGTGAAATGGCAATTCTCGAATTACTGATTAAAATGTGTAATTATAACTTAAAAATTCTGCAAGAATTTTGCACACAGAGTGAAGTCTTCCAATTAAAGCAGATCAAGAACTTTTTTTTTGTATCCTGCCGAATTTAAACTTCTTTAAAATTGCTAGGAGTAAAGAAAGGCGGAGTCTTAACTTTACCAGGGTTGTTGTCTATGGGGTAATTTGATCTGGGGTATGAAGACGTGGCTGGAGAGCCTTTAGTAATGGTAGGGTATATGCGATGACGTTTCTACCTGAATATGTGACGGTGATGGATGCCTTTAACTTGCACAAGGCATGTGATGTATCACTGTGTCTAAATCAGTAGGGACCAAACCTTGCGCTAATCAAGGTCCCATTGGACCCACATACATAGCTGCCCCAAAGATGAACTACAAAAAATAGGTTATCTACATCAAAAATTTAGTACCCTGGAACTAAGATTCACAGCTGTCTAGCACAGCGTTAAAGAGAAACGGCCCAAGCATTCCAGCGACCTCCAGCGTGTTCATCGTTCATACATTGTGGATAAGATGAATTTTACTTGTCCCTTCGATCTTAGGGACCAGGTAAATAGAGATGAACTCCACATCGTAATGTCTAAGAAAAGAGCTACGTAAGGAAATATTCCTCTAACAAAATGTTGCCTATATTATTGCTAAGAGACCAATTTTTAATGATATTTTTCATAAAATTAAACTCTCTGAATCGTTATGTTTTATTTATTAGGCATCAGAGTTTAATAAAGTAGATTTAACCCCAATAAGTCCAGGCGATTTTTTATATTGTGTTCTTTTCTGTATTTTAATTATAAAAAGGAGAGATCTAAGAATTGAAGAAGAGTTTATTTTTTAACTCTTGATTTGATGTGATGGAGTTTGGTGAAGAGAAATTTGCATATAATTCAAATTAGCTGGCTGACGGAGTAGAGCTAAAGAATTGTTTCTTTTTCTTCTCAACCAGACTTCGCTCGGAGAATCCCATACTTCTACCACCATCAAATAAAGTGTATTCACTTCACTGTCACGTCCAATCCTGCTCGATTCATTACTTTGGTCCAAAATTCCTTCTGGCCCAAAATTCCTTAATTCCTTCAGTGGCTTTCTCTTACTACTCTCCACACATTTTTGAAACTCCTTTTACTGAATAGACTCAGAAATAATCCTTCACGTCGATTCACAACGTTTTCACTAAACTAGCATTCTAAACTGATCTACTAATCCTTGAATAGTATTCCAGGTTCAAATATTGCTGTCTTAAATATATTTTACTTGTTGATTTCTTCTAGAGTTCTCACTATTGAATTTTACAGTGAGTGTGCCATTCATAAATCCATCTTCTTAATGTACCTTTTGATAATAAGGAAAAAGAATAATTAAGAGATAGTACATTTCAGGGGCGGGTGTTGGTGTAGTGGTTATGAGCATGGACTTGTAAGTGGAAAGACCCCAGTTCGAGTCCAGCGTATAACTGCTAAATTTTATATTTGTTTAAAAAATGTTAATAGGTGCTTCCACCCCCGTCAACGACACCTAGTTTGGTAGTTGGACGTTAAGCCCGCCTGAAGAATAGGCATTACTTTACTTTACTTTACTTTAGTACATTTCATTAATAACGCGTTTAGAATCATACTAAGTCACTGACACTGACACTCAACCAACATATACTTAGGTTCACGTTAATCTGACATTACAGCTACTTTTATAGATCAACCTTAGATTGCATTAGATGTGATCTAAATTAGTTTCTAATTTAAAAATAATTCTTTAACCTTTTACTTTCAAATTAATTCTTTAATATTTCAAATAATCCTAGATCGCAGTTTATGTTAGTGAGAAGTTATTTTCAATCTGTTTCAACTTTTGTACACTTAATATATTCAAATTTGATCTTTGTGCGATTTTCATTTTTGAAGGGCGGAAGTGTTTTGTTCATCCCAAAACATGTACATCCTCATAGTCACGCAGGAAGCGAGAAATCCTCACTGCACTTACGCGCAGAAAGCGAGTGAGCAAGTGAGAGTGAGGGTGAGACCAATCGCTAAAAATATATTTTCGTATTCTCAAACCATATATTTTCAGTGATAACTTAATTTCGTAAATCTTTAGCACTAAGAGACTGAACCATATTATACGATGACAGATAAAGTGTAAACAGATTGATAGAACTAAATAGATCCAACGAATGCCTTCAAATAACAGAATAGACGTATTTACAGTAGCTGTTTCAGATTATTGAGGAATTCGATGTTTTTAATCAAACAAAATTTACTCTGTCAACGTTTCGCTTATCATCTCTTGTTCCTCCGGTGCTTCTCCAGTCTCCTATTCCTCCATTGTTTGTCTTTCCTGTTGCAAAATTGCTTGGTGAGTCACCTAGCAGTAGCCGTCGCCAAACAATTTTGCAACAGGGAAGGCAAACAATGGAGGAATAGGGAACTGGATAAGCACTGGAGAGACACGAAAGGATGTCACCAGGCTAAAAGATTTATAAAAGGTATAAGACAGAGGGACTTGAAATATCTTCTCTCTCTGTATAGTATACAACTGAGAGACGTGGTGGGTATACTGACTGGACACTCTTGAATAGCCGGTCATTTAAGTAATACAAAATAGGACGACTAGTACTTTGTGCCAAAATTGTGCCGGTGAAGCCAGGGAAATGGTGTATCCCTATCTATGTCAATGTCCCCGTTTCACTAATTTTTTTTTCCACGCCAATCTGGCGGTCCTTGAGCTTGCGCTCACACCCGCCCAAAGAAGCCATCGACTTCAGAAAGGGAAGGAGGAAAAGAGCGAAAGAAAATCCTGCCCCCCGTTTCACTAATACGAGCTTCCGCAAATTTGGAAGGGCAGCACTCTCAAGGGAATGCTTGGGGGAATTGGAGTTCAAAGATACCTTAAGATATTGCAGCCAGACCGATAGATTGCTGGAGAAGGCTTCTAGGAGCGTGTTTATTTTATTTTTTTCCAGGAGGGTAACCGCCTTGGCTGAGGTCCCGCCTTCGGGCGGAGGTCACCCATTATTAATAATAAGACATCATGAGGGCTACAAAATAACAAATCGAGGTGATAAACAAAAGCACCTAACACACTCCATTTCATGATACAGAAAAAGGTGAAAATTATTGGAAAGATTGTGTCATTTAGAGTGTTCTTTATTTTAAAGGCTAAGTTGTAAATACTTCTTTAGGGTTTGTTTAAGTCTTTCAGTCAGTCCTTTTATGTAAACTACTGATTTATAAGGTTTGTTGTCTTGAGTGGAGTACAAGGAAACATGAGATTTTTTCTTGGGCAGAGGACAGCCCGACGACAACTGAAACCTAGACTACCACAATGCATCCTTCGTCACCAGACAATGACTCCATCAATTATCAATAACTATTTGTTTATTTTATTTATGTATATATACTATATATATTTTTGTAAGCAGAAATAAGCTGCCGGCCAAATAAAAGTTTTTCTTCTTAAGAAAAGATAAGATTTTCGATATTTATTTTTACAGAGGTTTTTGTTGCTATACTATAACTTACTGATTAATTTTTTAGGAATCTTATAATATATTTAAGGTTTGTTTTTTCATGATGTAGGATCACTTTTATTTTTTCGCATAGGGTCACTCAGACTTAATGCTATATATTTAAGGGCTGGAACCCTATTAATTTTGTGTTTATTACTGAATTTAATTAGATGAAGAATCTATCACATTTTTCAGGTTCCTTATACAACCTACATTATTACTAGCATCATCATTCCTAATTCATGTCTAAAAAGGGGAATTCTTTATTTATTTCAGTTTACTATTAAATTTGTTGCAGGTCTTTAATAAATCGTTTTCATGTTCTATGGGAATGCACAGAAATAAATCATCAACAAATTTGTAGAGAATGGGAACCTTAAATTCACATATTTTTAGGCAATTTTAAATTACATGCGTTTATTTAGTGTAGTGTGTGAAAAATCCTCCTCATTCTCTAACATACTCATATAGATATTATGCCGATTAAAAACTATTGAACTACAGTTGTATAATGACAGTAAAATTAAGTTCTAATTAACATTTTCCTACGTTGAAAGCAAAAGTTATATCAATGGCTGTAATATTAAACAGTAAATAACTCTAAACATTTCAAATTGTAGGATTAAATGTTTAATTACTAAACTTACAAGAGATTATATAATGTGTTAATTACATTTTACCACCAATGTAACTTAAGATTTCTCTTACAAATTAGTAAAACCGGCTTTGAGGTTTCTGTCATTACAGAGTCTAAATTAGCAAATATTAATTTGTAATATTCGATTTAGTAAAAACATATTTTTCCTTTAAGTTTAATACAATTTACAAGATAATCTTTTTATTTTCTCCAACTGGTAAGAGGAAATATAGTGATTGCGTCGATTTTTCGAAATTGAATTTCTACCCCGGAAGTTTATGTTTTCAAGTTCATAAGATCGGAAAAAAAGCTTTTTGTGATAAATCTATGTGTGTGTGTCTGAACAAATATATATTATCTCAACAACAAAAAATTGCAAGAAGTTCGAATTTGTTATTGTGTTTATGTACAGGATCTAACACATAATAAATAACACAATGTAAACGATCCAATACGGAAGTGTCGGCCAAACATCCATTATCGAATGTCACCTTTACAGGTTTTTTTATTTTCAGTTTTTTGTGACTTTCTCAAAAAAGGTTCTAACAATTTTCTTTAATAGTTTTCAGTTACTAAGAAGTATATCAGGCGTAACAATTTTATTTGCAGTTTTTTCTGAGAAAACTAATTTTGGGAGTATTGTAGGGGGAGGGGAGTAATGTCATACAGCTGCTCAGCTTTCCTTCTATTGACAATGCAGTACTGTTTACAATTTTGCCACTTAAATAAAGGATTAGTAAATCACAAGTAATCCACAACTTGGATTACCACAACTCTGAAGAAAGGAATTAAACAAAATATTACACTATGTTCTGAAATCCGGATTTTCAGACTTAAACGTCATCAAAGACTTTCTTAATTGCAATCTTTGGAAGAACTGATTGGAACTTACCTCGTGAACAAAGCAGATAGGTTGTGTGTGGTTCTTCACCGACTAATTGTCTGATATAAGAATTGGGCATATTCAATAATTAATTACATTCGGCTCAACAAAATACAAACTTGTTTATGCAATAAATGCTTAAAATAAATTTAATTATTCTTAAAATGTAAACAAAACAAAAGAAATCTAAATTGATGGAAAGTAATCAAGGAAGTTGTGTTACTGACGATTAAAGAAACTTTTATGTATTAAGAGGAAGGCGAAGTGATAATCCGTTCAGAATGCCGAACCAAACAGACTTCAGCACTCCCACCTCAACCGCTGGCCATCATACTAGGATTACATGGTGTCTAATAAAAGGAAAATCCACACAATAAACAAAGGATAGGAAATTTTTTCTGTGGATCAGAAAATCATAGAGCTCAATCATAATAGGAAATATTAAAAAGTGAATAGGATGTTTACAGACCTACAGACATGATAAATCTTGATTCGTTGAGTAACGTATCCCAAACACACAAGTAAATAATAATAATAATAATACCAAACGGATGATGGTCTGATGTAAAATACGGAATAAAAGAAATTTTCCAAGCCCAATTGAATAGTCTTCATTGTTCTTTCCACGATTAATCTCTCTCTCTCTCTCTATTTAAATACATATATGTTAATGTTTTGTCATAATCTTATGGTGTCTTAATGTAAGACGAAATGTTGGCCGAGTGAATTTTTTTTTATTAATACTGGCCAAATTCCTCAATAATCTACAGCCTCAATTCCTCTATTATATTACAAGGAAAACATACTTTTTTTCCAAATTTGTAATCAATAAAAGAGTTTCATCGTACATTCTGCTATGTAATGGGAAGTATGCGATGGAGTGAAATTTTTGTTTACACCGGAAATACATGTTTTGTGTAATTTCCAAAAAATTGATTTTTATAAATTAGTGTGTGCATAAGCGGAACTCAAAAACAAAAAGTCGCAGAAAGCTGAAACTTAGTATTTCGTATAGTTTGGTGGTGGGGGATTAGCAAACTCGATTGGCCAAATATACTGTATATGCTTTAAATACTCTATATCAAATATACCACTTACTCAATACCAATTTACTCAATATCACTTTACTCAATAGATTTTCCAGTTTTTGCAATTTCCTTAGAACCTGGTATATGAACTAATCACACAAAGAGCAGCCAAACTTTATTTGAAACATTTTACAGGAAAATTAATTTAAGGCTTGTTCTGGAGAGACGGCGGTTGACGTTAGGATTATCTCTAAAGTCCATGTTAGCGTTTCACACCAGATTTTATTGAATAAAGAAATTTATTTGCAGAACAAAATGTGGTAACTCCTGTCACTTTTATTTGAATTATTCTTCTAGGAAAATTGACCTTTGGTGATGAAGGGGGAGCTACGGCTTTATACTGCCCACTAAACTGCTACTTCAAAATATCTATCAGTATTAAATAAATGTGGTATAAAATATGTTAAATAAACCCCAACATTAATAATATTGGTTCACGGTATATGAAGTCTCTAGTGACAGTCTCTAGGCTTTTTGGAAATTTTCTTGAAAACGACCCAATCGAATTTCCTTCAACCTTGGAATCAGCTTACTGCAAATATAAAAACTATTAGGTTTATTTGTTTATGAGGTTTTCCATCAAAAACTGATTTTAGGGACAATCTGAGGAATGTGTGATGTTAGATTGCAAATATTGTGATTGATTGGGTTGCGATTGGACTGTAATAGCGCCATCTGACTTTCAAGTATCTACTTTTTGACGTGGACAAACATGTACCCACAACTGTCTAAAAAATGAAAGTTAGAGTCATCAAATAAAGTTCGACGAAAACCACACAGATTTTAAGAAAATTTGTCAGTTATAATGAAATGGGAAATAGTGCGTGCGAATGTGTTGCAACCACCAGCTTTCATTTCTTCATGAGCAGTCTGCCAACAAGTTATTGAAAGAAAACAGTCAATTTATTAATAATAAGTAATTAATAATAAATAATAATATAAAATAATTAATAATAAAATAATAATAGAAATAAATAATTTTTAGTTAGCGTAGTTGTATTTTCGGTTAAAAAGATTCACGGAAGCCACAATTCGTAAACTGATATTTGCTTATGGACTTAGACTGTTGCACTTTACACATTATTAAGATGCAATTTAAACCAATAGTATATAACTACACATTTATATTAGTGCATAGTACCTAGTTCCTCACATAACAATCAGCAACGTTGAAATTTCTGCCAAATCGACAAACGGGGCACAATTCCAGAAAGGATAATTTCTATTCTAAATCACTTAATAGATTACCATTAATTGGATTTCCAGATAACTGTATTGTTTACATCTGTGTAAAATTTAAAACAATTTAATTTTTTTTATTAATGTCGAGTCACTGGTGTTCGTTCAGCCATTCGACTCCGCAGTCCAATAAATTTTTGAATTAAAATAATACGAATTGGCCTGGCCTGCCTATCAGACAGCTGTCGCACATCTTGTACGGCCTTACAATCGAACAAATAGCTACTTGTCATAGGGAACCCACTTCCGCAAAACCAACCATACCAATACGGTGTAAAAGGGCTTGGAGGTATCCCTTTCTCGTCTCGAAGGTTGTTCTCTATTATCAGTCTAAAGCACGCAACCGCTTCGCTTCTGGGCAGATTGTGGAGTAACCGATCTTCTGAGGTGCTCAGGATACTCCACTGTTTTTTCTCTAGCGTGTTCCTGGAATCCTGTAACCACCTCCTGCCTGAGCCTCTCTTTCAGGAACTTCTTCGCCACGTTGAACTCTATTGAAGTCGCTGGTTGTTCCTTCTGCGATCCTAATTTGGCAAGCTGGTCTGCTTTCTCATTACCCATTATTCCGCAATGGCTAGGGATCCATTGCATAAAAATTTCCCAGCCAGAAGACGTCCCTCCAGAATATCATGAGTCTCACTGGAGGCGTGCCTTGTAAATGTCTGATTTGCCGCTTGGGAATCAACAAAAAGTATCGCTTTCCTAGGCCGTTCATTTTTTAAGTCTTTTAGGACCAAGAGAATGGCGTTAACTTCACCATCGAAGTTGGATTTGAGCTTCCCCAATTAGGAGCAAAAATTCCAGCACCTACATTTTCTCTAGCGTCGATCGGTATAAATATGTTCCCGAACTGTTTCAATTCGGCTTTTCATCTCCCACGAAGGAGCACTTCTTAGTCTATGATGGTGAAGACTGAGTTGTCCTACAGCTCAATTGAATGTGGACCCTTCAGTAAATTTAAGAAAGGGAACTCTGCCTTCAGAGTCGAGATTATACTTGAGCTGTTGAGCTTGAGAGTCTTGAGCTTTTTGTAAGAAGGGTTTGTGCTTCTTCAATCTCTGCTTGGCCGATCTGTAGTTAACCTAATATTCAATTTCCAAACGCTGCAATTTCTGTAGTTCCTTATCTTCTCTAGTAAAGAGGGTTGATTTCAGTCTGCATATCCATACCAGCAATAGGAGTTGAGCGAAGACCGCCAGTTATAAGTTTTAAGGCTTGATTTTGAACTCGATCAAAATTTTAAAGGTTCGTATCGGATGCTCTAATGCTGAAAATTCCAGCTCCCTCCTCCCCCCCCCCAACTCTGGGCAGACAATTTTCCTAGATAGATATTTCAAATAAAAGTACCTGCATATTGTTAATAATACAGTTAGGAGAAAAACCTTAAATAAAAGCGCGCAATCTTCGGCTGTGTATTTGACTGAAAACTTTGCGATGATCTACTTAAACGTTATATCAAGTTTGAGCTTCTTCTATCTTATTGATTTTTGAAATATTTTATACATGCACACACTACCATTGAGATAGTATACCTTCTTGTCACTCCTACAAACTGCGCTAGTGATATGCTTCTTATTTCTATCACTGGAAAGTGATACTGATACTTTCAAATGCATATCTGACCTGCCAATGCGTATCCAACGATCGTCATGGCTATCGTTTAAGCAACAAGCTCCGTCCAAACTCACATGGATTTTAGTATAAATATGGGTGAATTTGGTACTCTAAACTAGACTGCAATCAGTTGTCAATAAGTGAACACGCCAGAATCTGAACCAGGATTAAATAATAACATAAGAATTTTATAACAAGTCTACAGTCATCAAAACGTTTTGTTCGGACAACGTAGTCTGTAGTCGCCTTTCAATCTCGACTCTTTACTTATAATTCTTCTTACTGCGTAAAACGTGAAAATATATTTGTGAATTGCAGTATCGTCATCAGGTGACCCCTTCTACATCATTTACCTGCCACTTCCACCATGTACACATGCACAACATTCGCCAAAAACATTTTTGTCCTACTGTAAGGATCGTAAATAAGGATTTCCGGTGAAATTTCAAATTCGAAAATTTAAAGCAATGCAACATTACTTTTTACAAAAGTAAGAGGAAGTAAAAAAGAGTGATGAAAGGAATTCCAGGCTTATGACCAAGAGTCAAAGTCGCAAACTGCCGAGAAGACTCTTGAAGAAAGTAAACTTCCCATTGCTTGTAGTTATAAATAACATGTGAATCAACATGGAAAGTAGAGTATCTCACACACCTAATCGATTTCACCAGCCAAACAATCGAATATTATATTTGTATCTATAATAATGATAATCATAAAATACACTAATAAAGTAAATTGGTCACGTCGAGCAGGATGGCAAGCTAATAGTCCTAATTTGTTTGCAGCTGCACAAGTGTAAATATTTGATAATAGCACTAAGTTGAGACGCTATGAAGGAGGACCGGCG
Organism: Triatoma infestans; assembly: GCA_011037195.1. Lineage (NCBI taxonomy): Eukaryota > Metazoa > Arthropoda > Insecta > Hemiptera > Reduviidae > Triatoma > Triatoma infestans. The sequence goes on from JAAEAF010000438.1 coordinate 24,350, forward strand.
GCATTACTGTCCACCCATCAATCAGCTGGCGGCCATTATAACGATTAGACTGGCTGGACGCCACTCTGGGCCCACCTAGGCCCACACACTTCCCTAATACGTCATCTGATTTAACAGCCCTACTTCCTGCCACCTCCTATAAAGTCAAACATGAAACGATTCCTTCTAAAGGATGATTTGCAATACCTAAGTGACAGTTATTAGTTAGTAAGCATCCAAAAAGTTTTCACATCATGTGTATAAACACAAATTTTCAGTCAATAGTATAGTATTCCTTTCAAAGTTACCGCCCTCAATATTGTTTGGAATGTAACATTTTTATGTTCCTTCAGACGTTATGTCTGAAGTGTTATACTTTACCTCAATTGTCGTAAATAAAAGTGCGCCTCTATCAACAAATTTGAGGGTTTAGAGTTAGGCCTAGTGCTATCGAGCACCCCCCCCCACAACACCTCGTAATATCAGTTTTTCTGACAAATATGTTTTAATTAGATTCTGAGTATTACAGATCTGCAGTTCCCCTTCTAAGTTCAAAGAAACATCGTTGGAGACTTTTTCGAGAACAACTTTAAAATCTAAACGGTAAAGTCGCACTTTCGGTAAACAGAATTTCAAACTGCATTTTAACAAAACATTTAATAGATCTTAATTATTATATAACCAGTGGCTCACGGAGACTTGGAAAATGGACATAAAGTTAAGCGTCTAAATAAAAACTGCACAGAGGGACTTCAGAAATATATAAATTGTCCTATGCTACAGAGATTTCCTCCTGGAAGGATAGTTAAAGTGCTATATAATGCCCACTTTGTTATATGATGTAGAAACATGGACGTAAAGGCAGCGGATATGAACAAGTTGGGGTTTTTTGAAATATAGTTGATCCTGTGTGTGCAAATAAATAATTTGTCTCTGGAAATGCTGAAAATTTTAAAAGACGAAAGATTGTGTATCTGGGACACATCATGAGAAACACCAAGAACAATCCACTCCAGACTAATATGAGGGGAAAGATTCCTGGCAAAAGGCTTGAACGGAGCTTCTACCTTGCGCAGGACCGAAATCAATTTAATAAAATGATCGCCAATCTTCGTCGGTGGAGACAGCACTTGAGGAAGAAGAATATTATATAGGTTGTAAAACGGAACCACGGAACCATATGATCGGTAAAGTCATCAGATCTTGTTCGAAACTTTGAGGCAGACACGTGGATGTATATGTAGAACATTGGCTAAAAACATTTTTTCGTACTTACGGAATGTGAAATCGTGAGTAATTTTGATGAAAGCTCAATTTCGAAAAATGGTCTGAATATTTACACTCCGAGTTGTATTTTTCTACCGAAAATACTTTTTTTGGGGTAGTGTGTGTGTGTGTGTGTGTGTGTGTGTGTGTGTGCGTTGGATACAATGAAATATCAAGTTACGAAAAATCGCAGGACGCTTCAACTTGATATTCCCTTTATGACCGGCCCCAGATTTTGGTTATTTGTTTCAATCTAAAATGTGTCAGTATCGTTAAACAAGCTATATTTACATTTCTAGGAATTTTTCAGTGTGAGGACAGATCGATAACATGAATTTTAAAGGAACCTTGTTAAAACTGTGGCCTACAGAATTATCTACTTTTCTACAAAGTAGCTGGTTCATCTACTCTTCACACATATATGGTCTATTTATTTCACTTTCTAAAGAAATAGCAAGCAGAACAATTTATTGTTTACAGTGACGTAATAAATTTGGGTGAAAAAAAAATTAATTTATACTTGATCTATTACTTTCTCAACTTCCAGTAATTTATTTTTTGTTTATTAAACTTGAATTTTTTACTCAATAATTATTATCAATTTTTATTAATTATGGCTAGCGTAGGGCTTGATCCCCCCTTACAAATGAATAATAATATAATATAATTAATTATTACTGTTTTTATAAGTGGTGGCGAAACAATGAAATAGCATCCATCAGGGAAAATCCTAAAATTAATTTCCATAAAAGGGGAGCCATTTTTGAAAAGTGTTGAAAACTAAAAAAAAAAAATATTCAGTGAGGTGGTAATAGCAATTTATACCAAGCTATAATTATATTAAACTATTGTAATATATATATTACACTATTGTAATATATATATTACACTATTGTAATATATATTAAATTACTGCAATATATACGAGTATATTACACTATTATAATATATATTAAACTATTGCAATATATATTAAACTATTGTACTATACATTAAACTATTGTAATATATCAGAGACATTTTCCGTGGTAGCCTGCTTCATTTTGTGGTCAATTGAAGCACAACCACATCTTGAAGCACAACCACAAAATGAAGCAGGCTACCAGGAAAATGTCTCTGATGCTTTCCAGCTCTGCGGAACCAACCACCACAACAACTATTGTAATATATATTAAACTATTGTAATATATATATTACACTATTATAGTATATATTAAACTATTGATATATATGTGTTTATAATATAAGAGAGTGAGAGCGTATGGGAGAGAGACCAATTTCTAAGAACTAATATTTCGTGATCAGGATACCTATGTACAACCTGAAAATTCGGAAAATGAATCAATCAAAAGCAATACTTCTCAGAATTAGGAGAAGGTTTTATTTTATGTTTGTCTCCTATTTTTAACAATAATAGCCGGAATATATTCAAATACACCAATGTCTATACCCGTGGCCTACATATTTTTAAAGAACATACAGCTGCTATAAATGGTCACTGTCCGACCAGTCAATAAATGATAATTGTTTCTGTCAACATTCTACCGCGCTCCATTGTCTAGCCTGACGGTGTGAAGGGTTTATCTTCCAAAGGTTCCTCTCTTATTTCACCTATCCATTTTTTTTATTCCTTTATTTAAGTATTTTACCTTTAATTAACTGAGTTTTCCCCAAATTGTAACTAAGTAATATGTATTAAACAGTCACTTGTATAAAGATACATTAAATTAGAATAACTTCAGGTATGGAATAGCTGTATGTGTGGCAGAGAGATATGATTGTACATATTATAATAGAAGTAACTATTGTCTAATATGCTAGTGCAAATAGATCCGTTAATGAGAAACGTACTAACCAAGACAGAATACTACAGAAGAAAAAAGACTTGTGTGTTAAGGAAACGAACTTCGAAGCGCATTTCTTAATCTGTCCTCTCTTTTATTCCAAACTAGTGACGTCCTGATCCGTCATATTGGACTTAACACTAAAACTCCCATCACAAGTTTTGTTGAAGACTTATTGACAAAACTCTTTTTCTATCTCAAATTTATTGATGGAAAAATTGTTGGAAAACAACCTAACTTTGACTACCATTATTTAGACCGCTTTTCTTTGGTACTTACTTGTGATGGGAGTTTTAGAGATAAGTCCAATATGATAAACCAGGACGCCACTAGATTCGAATAAAGCGAAGACCGCTTTATATATTTATATATATATATAATATGAGCGAAAACTACTGAATCGACATAAGATAAAGCACTGCTAATCCAAGCACTTAGGAAGGATATATAATGGACCTATGGCCAGAGTACGACAGTTCTTCTCCTACAGTGTTCATCAACGTTTAAAAGTTTACCAGTTTGTTACTCTGTCAGTTTGACCAAGTGAAGTGAGTACCAGTTAGGGACATAATTTGGGAACCTATTTGCACTTACAATTTATTTGTAATTTGAAACATAATAATTGTTCTTAGTAAATTTAATTAATTAGCATAAATAATAAAAGGAAAGTGTTATAAATAATAATTGCAAAGAAATTAAATAAAATATTTTGTTAAAGCAAGTTTTCGAGAGTGGTAATATAATTTATTTATATATATATATGTGTGCATGTGTATGTATGTATATGTATGAACAACATATCTCGTTAATGAAAAATATGGGAGGTAGTTGTACCTTGCTGTTCCATTGTAGTTACCAACACAAAGATTTCGATCAAAATCCGTCAACCGACCTAACTAAGCAACTTTTCTAAATCTTTAAGTTCTTCTCGAAAACTGATTCCATTGCTTTTCTTTAAACTTGATACCTATTTCACGGTTTAAAAATTTTATCACTTTTGTTTTAAAACCTTTTCCTATAAAAAAGAATTTTTTGGAAGGTTGTGGGACAGCTGCGACATTAAGAGTGTGAAATACTAAGGAATATTAAAAGCATTGCTGGCATACAGCAAATTTTAGGGAGTCGTATCTGGATAGTCAAACAGTTCATATGTTTGTTTGTGTGTTCTGGTTTTGTCTAGTTTAAGGGTGTTCGCGTAAAGTTTTTTCGTCTGATTTTTGCATCAGTAGATTCATTTTCTTTGGTGCTATTTACTGACGAAGTTGTACAGTTTTCTACCGATAAAAACTAGAGAAAAATTAGAATATCTTATATTTCAAGGTCACAAGTGTATTTGATTTATAGCTGTGCTGTATCGGTGTTGTGCGTGGTGGTGGGGATACTTTGTGACAATTCTGTATTTATTACGAATAGCAGTATATTGAAGGTGGAAGTAAATAACTGGCTGCGGAATAGTGGGGGTATAGCGCTGTCTCTCTTGCTCTAACATTCCCACTAGCTGCTAAGCAGAGCGCTTGGTATATTTGATTCTAAATTATTTAATTCTAAATTACTTAGAATTAAATTATTATTACGCATTCATTAATACTCTATAATTAATTTTATTAACATCGGCAAATTATGGCATATTCAAGCGAGGATTTAATGAGGGAAATAAAGAAGAATTTAAGCGAAACAAAAGAGATAAAAACAACCTTGGAAAAATCTCTAACATTAATGGAAGATATGACGAAGCAGTTCACAGATATAAAACTAAAGCAGAAGGAGATAACTGCCGATTAACGGAGGAAGTTAAAGTTCTAAATAGGCAGTTGCGGAGAAACAATTTTATTATCTACAATGTATCCAAGACTGAAAATGAAAATATTGTAGATAAGGTAAAGGAGGTTTGTGCTGAAGCCGAGGTTACGATTACTGATCAGAATATCAATAACTGTTTCAGAATTGGGAAGGGACGACAACCGCAGCCAATCCTAGTTTCATTAAATAGTAACTTATTAAAACGAAGTATATTTGATAAAAAAGAACTCTTCCAACAAAAGCAATACCGCCTAAGTCATGATCGAACTAAGGAAGAACGTGACGAAGGAAGGAGGATTCATGCTTGCATAACCAAATTGCGAGGTATGGACAGTAGGGCTGCTTATAGTAAAAAAGTGTTTAAATTCAGAGGTAACTATTACAGTTTGGAGGAGGCTGAGTTGCTGACTGGTGAAGGACACGTTGGGCATCAGTCTGATCCGGAGTTGGAAGATGAACAGGCTAAGAAAAAGAAAAAAATTGAGGCTATTAAGGAAAGAGTTGGTCAGTTTCGATTTCGTCGCAGATCTCCATCAGCTTCATCAGTCAGATCACTTCCCTGCTGAATGTCGTCGGGAGGATGCCTTGGCCAGCCACAACCAATCTTCCCATAACACCAGTTCATCGGAAAATAACCATAATTGTATGCAATATTTTGGTAATGTTTTGAATTCATCTCTTAGTAATGTTAATGGTTTTCGCTTTAAAACAGGTAATAGCACACAGGCCTATTGTGAAATTCTTGCGTATAATGTAGCTGGCATCAAGAATAAAATTTATAACATAGAATTTCGGGAATATTTGCGACAGTTCAATATTTTTTTACTTTTTGAAACATTTCTTTCAGAGGAGGATATATTTGTTAAAATTAAAGATATATTTGGTGATTATGATCTATGTTTTACACCGGCTATTAGGGGGAGTAGGTTTGGAAGGGCAAGTGGGGGTTCTATATGGGCAATTAGAAAAGAATTAGTAGCTCAAAGTCACTGTAAATTTGTCAAAGTTCAGCATTATGATTTAATTGAAATCAGTTGTCAGGATGGCAAAGCTTTTATTGTTCCGGTGTACCTAAATTGTAATTCGTGGGCGCATGATTTTCATTTATTACAGAACCTGGTTGCTAATTGCGGTAATTTGCACTATATATTGATGGGTGATTTTAATAGCAGGATCAGTGATCATCAAGTTATCCCTGCAATGGTAACTACAGGGGCGGAACTGAAGGAGTATAGAAATGCAAAGGATAGGGTCCTAAACTCTAATGGTAAATTATTGTTAAATTTTTTGGAAGAAAATAATCTCATAATATTAAATGGGAGGTATGTGGGGGATTCCAGCGGTGAATATACATTTATTGGTGCAAGTGGCTGTTCCGTCATAGATCTTTGTGCGGTTTCACCGGAGGTGCTTCCATCTTTAGATTCGTTTAAGGTGTGTCAACAATTCTTCTCGGATCATCTTCCGATCACTTTAAAGTTGGCAATGTTTGGAAATAAAAATAATTGTATTCTACCTCTGCTTCCCAAATTAAAGTGGCAGTTTAAATTTTATGATATTTATGTTAACGAATTGGAACGTGTTATCTCAGAATATAAAGTATTGCCGGATGATCCAGCGCTGGGTATATGGCAGTTAACAGATATAATTATAAATACAGCGTATAAATATAATATGGTGTTCAGCAGTAAACCTGCTGTATTTAAACAAGGTTGGTTCGATAATGAATGTTTCAAAAGGCGTACCCTGTTATTTAAGTTATTAAATACTTTTAGGTTAACGGGGTATTCCACTATTAGAATTCAGTATCTCAAGGTTAGAAGCGAGTATAAAGAATTGTGTAAAGCCAAGAAGAAGCGGTACTTAGAAAATATGTCAGTTAATTTCCATTCCGTGAGGGATGCAAAGGATTTTTGGAATTTGGTGAGAAAGTTCAAATTTAGAAATTTCCGACTGGATGGCGGTATCACCGGAGCTGAGTGGGTTGCTTATTTCCGGACTTTGTTAAATCCTACACTAAGTGCCAGCCGAATTACCTATGCGGAACCCCTAATAGTCAATGAGTTTTTAGATTTGCCTTTTACTAAATGTGAACTAGTTAACGTGATCCATAGTCTGAAAATGAATAAAGCACTCGGTCCAGATGGCATTCCTAGCGAATTTTTTAAATATATCCCAGATAATTTTATAGAGACATTACTTTATTATTTTAATCAAATATATATTACTGGTAAGGTTCCTAACGCTTTTAAGCGATCCATAATTTTCCCCATACATAAAAAAAGTTCGGTGCATGATGCATGCAATTACAGAGGTATCTCTTTTGCCAATAGTATCAGTAAATTATTTACTGGGCTCTTGCTGGACAGACTCAGCCGTTGGGTAGATGAAGAGGGCTTGTTGGGTGAGTTCCAAGCGGGCTTCCGCAAAAACTACTCTACAGTTGACAATATTGCTAGTTTGATGAGTATAGTCCGAATTAAGTTGAGTCAAAAAAGACAGAAGGTCTTCGCCTTTTTTGTGGATCTACGCGCTGCCTTTGACCGGGTGGACCGTTATGCTCTTTTCTACAAGCTCTCTGAGCTGGGGTTATCCAGTAGAATGGTGAATATATTGAGGAAACTGTACGATGGAACTTTGAGTTCTGTGTGGTGCAAGGGAGGGCTTACCGAGGAATTTGAAACCACCATGGGAGTTAAGCAGGGATGCTTATTATCCCCCCTTTTATTCTCTCTTTTTATTAATGATGTGGTGGATGGGTTGAGTGGTGGCATAAGAATCGAAAATATGCGTATAAAAGTCCTAGCCTACGCTGATGACCTCGTTTTCCTGGCTTCCGATAAGTTATCGCTGCAACTAATGATGAATGATTTTGAGGAGTATTGTATGAAGTGGAATTTGGAATTGAATTTGAGTAAATCGAAGGTACTTGTATTTAGGAATGGGGGTCGACCTTCACTTGGAGAGCTCTGGTTTTACGGCGGCGAGGCGGTCGAGGTGGTTAACACTTATAAATATTTAGGTATCGCTCTGACATCAAATTTATCTATGGCAAGGCATTTTAAAGAAAAGTGTGAAAATGCTAAGTTTGCTCTGAATGCTTTTAATAAAATACTTTTGGATAAGTCCGTGCCTTTTTCATCCAAATTAAATATTTTCAATGCGGTGGCAAGATCTATAATCTGTTATGGGTCGCAAATATGGGGGTCGCAAATGCACAAACACGTAGAACTTCCGCTCAAATTTTTCATTAAAAAGTGTTTTAATCTGCCCTGGAACACGCCCGACTTTATACTGCACCTGGAGACACAACTAATGCCCACATTCTATACTCATTCAGACTTCACTATAAATACATTCGCAAGTGCTTGCTTCTCCCCCCTGTTAGATATCCTCATGTACTAGCAAAGATTATTATAAAAAATAAACTGTTCTGGTATAAGGATTGGGCAAATTTGTGTAATTTGTATGACATAAAATTGGAGGAAATGATAGCAGGAGAGATTAAAATAGGCTATATTGTGAGTAAAATAAAAGAAAATTTAATGTATAACTACAAAGTCAAAGCCCAGAATAGTATTCATCATGTTATCTATAAACAGCTGGATCAGAACAAGAATTATTTTTTCAGTCATATGGACTCTAATACAATTAGTTGGATATTTAAGTGTAGGGCAGAACTGATCTGCTTAAATAAATATTATTTTAATAAAGAAATTAAATTATGTTCGCTGTGCAATAGACGGGAGGATGAGGATATCTACCATTTTATTTGCATATGCCCCATTCTGAAAGAATTTCGCATCCTATGTTTTCAGAATACTGTACTTAATTTTGAGGAACTTCTATATTATCTAAATGGGAATCATTGGCCCAATTTGGTCAAGTATGTTAAAATGGCCTGGAAGTACAGATATGAATTAGTCCAGCAATTCAATTTTTAATGATTCTTAATTCTATGGTTTCCCTTTTTTTTTGGTTTTGTTTAAGATCATTTTCTGTTTCTCAGAGGCCTCAATATTTTGTTTGTTTATCGCGTTATGGTCTGTAAATTTATATTGTACTTTATATTGTATATTGTGTAATTTATATTGTCAATGGTTTTGTGCTTATTTAAAAGACGACTCCCTCAGACGGCCTATGGCCATGAGTATGTCTTTAAATGTATTAATAATGCAATTATTCAATGTATACACTGTGCTAAATAAAGACAATTATTATTATTATTATTGTTATTATACAGCAAATTTTGAAGAAAATAGGTTACCGTGAGTTCCACTCTGCAGAGCTTTCTCAGTTTTTTTGTTTTTTTTGTAATTTTCCTTAAAAACGGCGCCAACGATTCTCTGAACGCTACCTGCACAATACCTGCACACATATAGAGCGAACACTTTCTCTCTCCTGGAAGAAAAATTATTCCAGTTTAAATAGTTTTAGGGAATACCTGCGACTACAAACTAACATCAAACGGCACCGCTGGAGACTGAGAGACGCTGCTCTGTATAGGTCCTCATCTCCTAAATACCATCAAGCATAAAGTATGGACCCTATCATATCTTATATACCAGTATCTGATAAATATTATCTATAGTCAATGTATATAATATATACAGATATATATATGGCGCATACAAATATATAGGTTTATGATGCGCATACTGAACTGGATGAAGAGAAGCAAGCCATCATCATAAACTGTGGTTGTTGGTGCAGCCAGTCGGTTAAAATTTATGTGTGACACTTAGAATCAACTTTCCCCTCTTCAAGTAGAGATTCAGGTCAAACAAGTTGCTTTAGAAAAAGAAATGAATCCAGTTACAAGTATTAATCTGGTTCTCAGATAGGTAGAATAAGGCGAGTTGTTATTGACAGAGAATGCTGTTGTATAAAATCAAACTCGGACAGATTGAAGAGGAAAGTAGCGGCCAGAAGTAGGCCCTAAAGGGAAGCATGTCAATAAAATATTACAATTTCCTCTTAATGATTTGCAAACCAAATTCCAACAACTAAATTAGATTGAATAAATTGTGCTTATTCAATAAACTCTCAATATAATAACTATAAAATTATTTATTTATTACAACGTTTCAACACCAGGTTGCAGTAACATTCAGCATTTACTACAAATTGTTTTACCTCTTTTTTTTGTTTCTCTCAATTTTCTGGAGACAATAACACCAGGGAATTTCTTTAAACTTGATGCAAGAAAAGAAAGTTCCCAGGAAGTTCATACTCTACACTCCGTTTTGGGGATACCCATCGGACACCAAGGTTTCGGCTAAAATTCATCAACTGGAAGTGCGATTTTACCGAACCTTTTTTATCCATTTTTGTCGCGATTTTTTCAGAAATGGTTACAACAGTGTTCTTTAAACATGCTAACCACATAAATATTGAGGTCAAATTTAGTAACATGTACGGTTCTTCGCGTGTATAATAATATTAAGAGAATTCCAAGTTTGAGAAAGATTGGATAACCGGAAGTGCAAATTTACAGAATAGTTACAGTTTGTTTTACGAAATTTTCTCCAAAATAGCTCCGAGTTTTTTTTTAAACTTGGAATGCCAACCACACGTAATGGCCTAATCACTTTCTAAACGAACATATTACCTACAAAAATTATTTTCGAGGAGATCTGGAGAATTGTGAGTTAGGCCTTAAGTTTAAACTGCCGATACAAGTTTTTTTGGGAGCTGCACACTCAGGCCGAACTATGGCCTAAAAACTAAAGTACAATCTTCTCCCTCTATATATTTATTTGTAATGCTCCACACGAACTGAATGTAAGTAAGAATTCACTATTGAAAACTGGTCCAAAATCAGAGCTGTAAAATAATTCCAGAATTATTCACACCCGATTTTTTTAGCTTTTAAATTATCAACCGTGTAAGGATTCGGTTTATATCCTCTTAAAGACACCTGAAGAAGTGTTAAATAGTGATAATATTGTTAGTGCAATTTATTTCAAACGAATGCGGTAATAATAATATAATAATTACTGTAATTATTAAATCAATTTTATATATATATACTAAGCATGCAATGTAACAATATGGAAAATTACAGGGGTTATTTCCATTATAGAGAAGTTATATGTTAGATAATAAAGCCGCAATATGTTAGGTGCATTGCGTAAAGAAGTGTTAATTGTGCGGCCAGCTTAGCGCAACAGACTTACTGCATCCACAACTAGTTTAGAAACATTGTTTATTAAATAATTTATATTCTTTTAATGATAGACTACACAATACATCATTATTAAATACAATATCAATATTAGAATTTATTATTTTTTCATGAATTTCCAATAAGATGAAACGAGAAATTGTTCTAAACTTAATATCTCACTGAAACGCGCATCCATCAGGTATCATTTTGGAAGGAAAGGTCCAAATAGTAGTATACTCGAGTACCGACAGAGCCCATGATCAAGGGATATATACTAGGTCCATTATTTCCTCTAGGAGTATAAACTTGGAGGTGAACTTAGAGTACTGAAGGTCACGCTTCCACAACTTGCTAAAGTTAAGTACACTAAAGAGTCTGTGTGAACAGGCGATTGCTTATACGATGTTATGAAGATGGTACAGTTAGATATCTCACGAGTGCGGATACATTATTTATTATTAATGGAAATGTACAAGCATGGCAGTGTGTCAACAGATTATAAAGGGAAAACTGGTGTCCCTAGTTCATACCACGAGAGTCATCTCTTCTTTAAAACTTTACAAACCGAAAACAAATTCTAGGAGAAAGTGTTCCACGAACGATTCACTGCTGGATCTTGAATCTCTGTAGTATACCAATGCTTTCTATCAACACACGGAAGAGAGAGTTGATATATGAAACTTGCTGGGTCAAGTATCCACAGCTAAACTCACCATCAAACACACTCTCTTTCACCTCCTAAGACAGCTCATATTCACTCTAACCCGACTGCACCTAACACACACACACACACACACACACACACACACACACACACATTGCAACACTTTACAGAGACTGCAGTGCATAAATACATACATAAATTCCTATCACTTTTATTTGAATTTTTTCCAGAAAACCCGATTTTAGGAGGGTTCTTGAGAATCTGTGACGTCAGATTTCCACTGTCGTTAGATGGGCTGATTGAGACGCTGAGTCTAGACGACGTGGGGCAGTACCCCCACCGCCATAGCAAAAGGTAACATTGCAACAAAAAGTCCAAATTTGAAGAAAATTTGTAAATTTACTAAAATTGCAATGAGAGATAGACGTATGAATGTTTCTTATCACATTTCTTTGAATTTAAAAAAAATTAATAATTCTAAATTTGGGGAGAGGCCAAAAGGGCAAAAATAATAGGCAAGTATAAGTAGCTACTTTTGTCTACTTATGTTAGATTGGCAGTCTACTTGGACATTTAGCAAATTATTATTCATGGCAAGAATATGTGAAAGTTGGGTAAGTGTGGCAGTATTTCCCTCTCTTTAGTTAGCAAAGATCTATAGTGAGCACTCATTGCCAAGTAATTTGATTGGATGAGTTCGTTACTTTTTACCGTTCCATATTAAAAAGTTACTAAGAAAACATGAATTCATACAAAGGCATTAATCACTAGATGGCAGTTTTATACAAAAATTTCCCCTAGGAACCAAAAAATGAGGAATGGGAAGCGGAAAAGGCCTTTCCCATAGGAAAGCGAGCGTATATATCACGAACCAGGGTGGCAAATTGTTGTCAAATAGAATACTGCAAAAAAGATGAACTGTGTGCGCAAGTTGTATGTGATATTGGTGCTGATGTGGCAGAAGATGGACCAGCACAGTAGTCTGCAAATTGGCAACAGTCACGACAGATTTTTTTTTTTATATATAATATTTGGTTTGCAATTTTAGACAAAAATTGCCTGTTAACATTTTGCAGTAATAAGGTTTATGCTGTAGTAATAAGGTCAACAAGGGTCAAAAAAAGTCGTAGCACTCGAACCTAAGACAGCTTTTATGTATCTTGCTGATTATATTCGAGCGCCTCAATACACTGCTTCCAATAACCAACCAAAACTGCACGATAACTGCATGAATCCACACGCAACATCATGACAGTCTGTTGTGATATATACAACTTTAATCTCTTTTTGCAATTGTAACACACAACGTTTTCTTAAATCTAGGATTTTTACTTACCATCAAATCATTGAACAATTTAATAATGTATATATGTAAATATGGAGCCGAACATTACAATTGACATTAGGACATCTCTGGTGTTGAATACTGCAGTCCACACGGCAGCGCCACCACCAAGCCATAAAATATGGTTTGTTTAATTTAGTGATAATCGTTTAGTTTGGAGTCTAATCGTCTCTGTACCTCCAAAACCTAACAACCTAATTTCAATATTTCTGGAGAAATACTTTAAATAAAATACGTACAGTTAGCATTTCAAGTTTAAAGAAAATCACTAGAGCTACTGCCAATATTATTCCGCAATAATTCACAAATCTATTCTTCAAGTCCCACTTCCGGTTTTTCAGGTAATAAAGGTACAACTTTTCAAATTTGCTGGGCGCCATTTAAACTATGCCCTCTAATATATGCTCTCTAAAATCCGCCATTTTGGAATATTTGAATCACTTTAGAAAATTTCCTCCAAATTGGGAGGGATGAAAACAAAATTTGGTCTTTAAACCAAATCAGTGTCACATTATTCAGGCGCTACATTCAGTGCACTAATATAGTATTCATAAAATAAACTTACTCTATCAATATTTTTTTACTTTCTCTTAAGGAAGGAATTTTGGGATCTTTTCAAAATTTCGAAAGATTTTTCATAGAAAATACACATTTTGAGATCCCTTGAGTTGAAAAATTGTTTTTCATAGATTGGTAAAAACTTTACGACTTCAAATTACTGTTGATCATCAACGGGGGTAAGATCGAAAGTTGTCTGTCAAAATCCGACAACCAGAAAACTGCTTTACAAAGTAGTTTTTCAGCCATTTGAGATTATCTGGAAAATGACAACGATTTTCTTTAAAGATCCGCATGCAAATTAAGCATTTGTAAATTGTGACTATTATTAGAACATTATCTGGGAAAAGTTATTTTAAAGGGAGTCTGGGGAAGAGAAATAACATTAGTTTGGGGAAGAGAGGTAACATTAGTTTGGGGAAGGGAGGTAACATTAGTTTGGGGAAGAGAGGTAACATTAGTTTGGGGAAGAGAGGTAACATTAGTTTGGGGAAGAGAGGTAACATTAGTTTGGGGAAGAGAGGTAACATTAGTTTGGGGAAGACAGGTAACATTAGTTTTTCTTCTAAATTTGCATTTCTTATTTTATACAGCTCTCCATCCATGTGAAGTAAATGAGAATTAAATATGTTGCTAGAATTACGAATTTGATGAAAACTGTTAACTAGAAGTGCCAATTTCCTGAATAACTTTTTTTAACTTTCCCCGATTTCTGGATAAAGACGACAGCGAGTTTTTCCAAATTCGGCAGATCATCTACTGTTACCAAGACCTTTCACGACTGTCCTCCACTATAAAATATTATTATTTTATAATGTAGGTTGTTCCAATTGTGTTTATTGAAGGCAACTAAATAGTTTGTAAAAATTGTGATTTTTGAAGAAAATCTGTCTGTGAAGATTCGTGTGAATGTTTCGCACCAGATTACTTTTATTAAGTTGATGAAAAGGAAATTACTTCTTTGTAGCACGCGGCCATGATTGACGAAGGAATATTTTAGTAATTAATAAAAATAAAATCGTAGAATTAATAAAGTAACGTTAGATACATGTAAATAAACATATTAGTCCAGTTATATTGTATTAAATTGGTTGTATAACAACGGTGGGCACTTATTACTCACAACTCTCTCGTTTGTGTATTCACGCGAATATGTGACATGAATGGAAGTTAGGTAAATAGCCATAATGAAACGACCGGCCGCAGAGTCCTACTAGTTTGTACGTGCCCAGTTAGTACTTGGACCACAGGTTTCATTCTGTGCGCTTTCTACTTTGTAGTACAAAGAGCTAGGCTTGTTCTATTTTAACTAGACGTGTATGTATGTGTGTGTTTAAATATATATATATATGCAATATATTATATATACATATATATATTTATATGTGTGTGTGTGTGTTGTGCAAATTATTTCATATAACTTTAAATTACTTAATTATATTTCTATGTTCTCTTGCTGCTCTTACAGGTAGTACAGCGATCGTGGCTGAGTTTCAAATTAAGTTTTCACACCGATTGCAAGACCCTTACACGTTTTGAGATTCCCTGAGCCGATAAAAGTGGTAATTCTGTATAGAAAATGGTCTGTGAGTGTGTTTGCCTGTGTGTGTATGAGGGGCTTGGTCAACATGATAATTCCAAATTTCTGATTGGCCTAACATAAACCCACATTTCACACCTTGCCTTCTGCACTGTGGTTGGTTAATTATTTATGGCTAATTATTTCTTTGATAAACCAGTTTAGAATTTTTTTACTAAATTTTGAAATTAACAAATTGTACAATAAAAAACTGTTATAAAAAAAAATGCAAAACATCAAGTTATTTTTAACATATTATTTACTGTTTTATATAATTAATGTGAGGTGCAAAAAAAAATTTCATTCCATTGTTGAAAAAGAAAACAAAAGAAAATTAGGCAAAAATGCAAGATGCATTGCAAGTCCGCTATTTTGTATTTGGCCGTCTATGCTATAGAAAGAAAATAAAATTGATGCTATACACCCACAAAATTTCCTGCAAGGAATTCACCTGGACGTTTTAGCTATTCATTGTAGTGGTCCTAAACTTTATGTATGTGACGCAGTCCACAAATTATTGAAAGAGTACTATAAAAATGGAAATCTGCGCCTGAGCTAATGCAATCATAATCTAGTTTCTCGCGACAAGACAAAAAAAGGAATCGAACTAATTATTAGTGCAATTAAAGAAATAAATTATAGAAAGTAGAAGAGTTATATATTAGAGTTCGAAAATCTAGAGTCTATGTAAATTAGAGCAAGAGAAAGTATTGTGAGTGTTCCACATCAGATTACTTTTTAATTGAAAAGGTGAGTTGCAGCGGAAATAACCAAACTTTCAATCTTCGCTGCTTTATCCGCGTAGTTGTACGGTGAGGAACGCCACACACCACCCTGTCACAACTTTCATTTATAACATTAGAGCCATTGAGATTCGGCGACCCGCAACCCAATATATTTATTGCTGTTTTACATCAGTTATGCTTAGTCATAACAGAAGGAGGATGGTTGGCTTGACGAACATATATATAGAGGAATTACTGATAGATATAAGAATGATAAAGAGTTTATTAAGTCTTACTGAAAGAAAATATTAAGGAATAATCAGATATATTTTCCGTAATAGCCTGCTTCTTTTTGCGGTCATCGACCGGTTTCGGGCGTTCGCCCATCATCAGGATATTTGTGCCCAAACAGTGTGATAACATAGACTTGCAAAGAGCAAATTTAGTTGATACATTCTAGTAAATATCTCTGATGCTTTCCAGCTCTGCGGAACCAACTACAACAACAAGATAATAGATGATAAGGAGAACTGATAAGTTATTGGTATGTACAGCTATTTAAAAAAACAAGACCTTAAACTTAGGTAATAAATGATAATATAGTACACATTGAACGGTTATTCAAAATTCAAAACAAATAAAACTTTTTTTATAAAATCTACATCAGCTAAATATCTATTTTTATAAATATCATAAAATGGGCAAAAGAAAAACTTATGTCTAAGTGTTTCAGTAAAACTCCTTCAAAGGTTACAATTTCATTCAGGTAGATCTGCCTGAATTCTTGAAATGATTGATGCAATGGGCGTCCGACGCTCTGGAAACATACTGTCTCTGTATAAGTATCAGAGACTTTAATTTTTATTACAAACCTTACATACATTTTCCACTAGTTTTATCCACATTCTACTGAGACATAGGTATGAAGTTTGGACCATAACAATGCATGGTTCACACTATCGAAAGCCTTTTTAAGTCAACGAATGTTGCATGCACTCTTCCCCTTATTTTTATGAACATTAATTAGCGAAGAAAGTGAAAATATACCTCGCAGCCCAATATAATTTCGTCAAACCTGGGCGGTCGTCATATCCAGTTAAAAAGACATAATAGTAGACGCTCTGCGGATTGCCTAAAGAGAAGTTGTTCTTCCTCAGACAAACAGGGCAAGTGGAGTCCTCTAAATATTAGTGGCCATCATTTAAAGATCTAAGATGGGCGGGACTGGTTAACAATCTGAGTGCAACAACAATTCTTTGCTCGACTTAACGATGGTGGCAGTCAGTCATTCAGATTGGTTTAAATGCCTTTTTGCGGAAGTTAGAGGCAATAGCAGCAATTGATGGCTTTATTGCTTCTGGCCGAATCAACGAATCGGCCTCTTTGCTGTAGGAGAGGCCGCAGTGGTATGTCCTTTTCCCAAAAGCATTTCAATCTTCCGTCTAGCACATATTCCCCTCCGACAACCGTGTATTCTCCTCTAGTACGGCCTTTATAGCGTCCTGCGAGTCCATCAACAGTCGGGTATTTGACGAGGTGGCCGAATCCGTAATATTCTCTAGTGCCTTAATGGCCTTAATTTCCTCTTCAAATTTCATAATAAGTCCCCAAAAGGAGAAGAGAGCGCTGCAGATCATGAGGCTAATGGAGTGTGCGCGTTCGGTCAGTGAGTACACTTGCCTTTCCCTGTTCTTGCAAAATGAACAGCAATGCCGCCCAGAAGACAACACTCTTACAATCTGCGACACTAGGATATGACCAACAAGGTCTACGCTTTCAAGAGGACCTCTGAGGTTGGATCAATTTTGACAATTGTGACCAGCACGAAAATAAATAAAATAGTATTCTTTGCAATTCCATTAGATAATGAAAATTGTATTTGAGATAAGGCCATTTAAGAAAATTTATTTTCCACTTATTTTTTCCGCCATAAAATCTAAAACATTCTCTGCAAGTAGAAAGGGGAAATAGGAAAAGGTAGCAACTCTATTTACATCCATTAGTTAGTTTGGTTTTTCTTTTATGTTTTCCGAGCACACACACCTGTATATACACAGACACACATGCACGCACACATACACATCACATTCGGTGAAAAAAAGAAAGAGACTGACAAAATAGACTTCAAAAAAAACACTAGGAGCTTTCAAGAAAAGCTTGTTTTAAATACAAGAAGTAAGTTTTAGAAAAAAAGAATGTCTATCAGGTGCTCTGCTATCATACTTCTCTTATCTGCATGTAGAGTGGCTAGATGTGCGTCCTCCTGTAGTTATCGAAAACAAGAGTGTGAGAACAGCGCTGTGAATCTAGCTACAGTTGTGTAAGAAATATTTTAGAGAAACTGCTTTATAGCTGTGAATATAGTGCAGTGTGGACACGCTTTATTTCTTGCAGACATAACACATAAACCTAACTATAAATTTTATATTATAAAACAAGTAATAACATGTTTGTCTCCTTCATAGCTTTACCCATATAGTAGACAGGAAAAGAGAAAAAAAATCTGGCGTGAAACAGATATATGTCGCTCTCTTAACCAACTTTCATAACATAATTATCAATATGAAATAATAAATATATAAAGTATAAAAAAAATTAAATACTCATTTTTACTTTCTCTTCCTGTTGTGAGGGGAACAGGAAGTGAAGGATATCTATGGCGTTGGATGTCAAGTATTGCTGGGGATTGATCGAGTCTGTGATGCTGGGCTACATTTACCCTTTGCTGTATACTGAGAAATCCCCCACCGAGAATCCTCACTTCTTTATCATGTGTGCGTAGTTAAGGCAACTAAACGTTCAGTGAAAATTGCATGTTTCAAGAAAAGTTGTCCATTTTTTATAAATTGCAGTCTAGAACTGTCACAACTGTGTGTACGCATATTTGTATGAATGTATCTGAATCGAATAACGTAGCCACCATCCGAGTTCCGCGTATAACTGTTAAATTTATATTAGTTTAAAAAACGTTAATAGTAAATTATGTGCTTCCGGCTCCGTCCAGGACCTCTAATTTAGTAGTTGGACGAATGAATTTTTTTTTTAAGAAAATCAGTTAAATTATTCTGGGCTACTGCACGAGTAGAGTGGCTTTTTTGCTATTTTCCCGATAAACTTTCATTAATCTGTGTTATAGTCACTGTGCCTCCCCCCCCCCACTTTCGTGGGCATTATTTGCTTTTATAAAGTTTTCTAAAATAAAAATAATTTTAGAGCGTTCTAATTATAGAGCGTTGTGGGCTTGAAGGATAAGCTTTCCTTAAATGTACTATTCTACTATAAGTACCCCCCCCTCAGATAATAATATTGGAGGTAATATTCAGAAAAAAAAAGTTCATGTTTGAAAAATTTGCAATTACATATAAATAAATCCATATAGAAACAGCTGAAATAGTGCAGTAATCATGGAGTCGCATGGTTGGCTGCAAATTATCCAACTTGTATCCAACTGGGCTAATGGAAACCGTACAATAAATATTAAAATATAAGAAATGCTCGCCAAAGTATTCGATGAGGGAGTTGCAAACAATATTGTTTAAATCGGTCACTTTGGCTTTTCAAACAATGCAACAGTCGATTTGCTGGCTAAGCAGACTGCCAGAACTGGTGGAGATATGAATTTCCACTTATCCGTTTCGGATTTCAGAGGTCATGCTACAAAAGAAGTGATTAAAAAATGGGAGACAAAATATTCACTGCCTCCAAAAGACAAGTTTTAATAAATCTATGTACACTAAATTTTCAAAACAGGTGAGGTTCATAGGTGAATACAAGGTTTATAAGAGGATAGTCACAGCCATATTCAGATGGACGTTAAGCTCGCCTGAAAAAGTAGGCATTTAAAGTAAGTAGGTACGTAAAGTAGTTTATGGATTATATTTCTATAGAATACAACCAAAGAACATCTATCTCCTATATGTACAATTTACAATGTCGAGGAGAATTTAACCAAGTAATAATGTATATAAACAAATCCCACAGAGGCAGAAATACCTAAAGGCATCCTTCCAGAGAGACACTTTTTCTAATAATATTTTCATCTTGACTACGACAGCAGAAATGGGTTGAAAGGTTGGTGAGGAGACTAATGAAATTAATAGCAAACTAACTTGTACTAATAACTGTGTCAAATATACACGTCAAGATAGATGGTTTTAAGATACTTCAGTCAGAGATGATTGTGACTCACACAGTTAGAAGGACTGTATGACGGAACGCTATAAATCAAAATATGTTTGAAGAAAATTAATCACTCAATTAGAATTGTTATCTGAATTAGTAGAGAAAGTTGTGTGAGTGTTTCACTACACTAATTTAATATTTTATTAAATTACAAAACGATTAAAACTTCAGGTTCACTAAATCACTAAATCGTACTTGATTTTGGAATAGTTGAATATTTACATTGAATCATAAAATCTAAATGTTTTCAAAACTAGAAAGAAAATTATCTGACTCATTAGGTACAAATAGTTTAGTAAATTAATCGATTCAGGAATAAATAGGGACATCACTTAAAGTTCATTTCGTCTAATCTTTTTGGGAGTTCACTCTAATTGAAGAAGTTTGATACTTTAATCTAAACTTGAACCTAGTGTTTGAAAACCATTTCTTTTGATTAAGCAATGAACAAATGTGGTAAAGTAGAGCGAAGCGTTAATCCACTTCCACTCAGACTGGGGAATCAATTTCATTTCCTTAAATACACTTTCCACAAATCTTCCACGATTTTACAATAAGTGCGGACTAATTCAGAAGATAATAATTTTAAATCGAAGAGCAAATCTATTAAAGAAATATTTGGAATCTGAAAACGATAAAATGACTACCTCCGATGAAAATGATGTGCGGACAGTGAAATGTAATGGGTGTGATGTTGTTTAGTAGCTTCTGTAGCACGAGCGGTTTTGTAAAGGGCTTGTGTTGTGTTTGAGATAGAGATAGAAGTATTAAGAAATAATCAAGAGATCTCACTGTTTTTAAAATAGATATATTCTCCAAGTGAATTTATGTACTTTACAATATCGCAATAATATTATGCTTATTAATATGCTGAAACTAGTTAGAATAAACTCTTATGTTTTAACTTATAACTGGGACTGATGCTAATAGAGCGATTCCTGAGACAAGCGTTCTGGGTGATTGTCTAGTTCAGACTGTGTTGAAAGAATGCCTTCTAATTGTTAATTCAAATCTTCCCCTGTGAGAAGGGGTAGACAATGCTAACCGAGTTCTATGAGCTCTAAAAGAAATGGTGATCTTCTACCTGAACAGTCCCTTTTGGCAGCAAATGTTCTATTCAATTTCAAATAAAATATATTTTAATACTTCTGGCATCCAAGACAACAGGTTTAGGGTTCTGATAGTGTTATTATAAAATACAACCTTCAACCATTTCTCACATTTAAACCCGGCGCATTCTTCCAGATATAATACATATTTCCTCTTAGTATCATGTAAAGTGTTGCAAGGTGTGTTGGATATTTACGACCGCCAATTCCGCGGATTTTTTGGAATTTTGTATCTAGTTTGTGACTGTTCACTTTTATATTGCCGTTTATATGAACTAGTAAAGTGTTCACTTTTGTTTTTACTCTTCATGAATGGTTCTGTGTATCTAGGACAAGATAGTGTAAAAGGTACAACAGATTAATATCAAATATATATTCGGTTGGCCAGCAATATCCCAATAAGGTATCAGATTTTTCGATATTCGAGTTTTCACATACATTCAAGTTTCGATGACTCTTAAAAGCGATAAAGGGTCCTTAAAAAACCTCTTTCAGCCCCTCTTTCCATCAAACGCTTTCTAATCTGAATATGTGTGATGGTTGGCTTATTTCAAAAACGGAAAACTCACAAAAAATAAATATATCAAAGACAAGACCGTGATTTTGTGATCTGCCGTTTCGGGTGATCATCCGATGTGAAATACTCACGCGTTTTTCTCTTAAGTAAATTAAATAATTTCTCGCAATTAAACCAAATACAATGGACAAATTTTATCTTACTTGGAATTTTCTTCCCATTTCATAGAAAAGCTTGTGTTTGTATGCATTATCTTGTAGTCCAGAAGGCAGCGCTTCCATCAAACTCCATTAGCCCTGGAAATCTAACACAGATTTCTCAGAACATTCCTAAAATAACTTTTTCAGGAATAACTGTTTGAAATAAAAGCGACATGTTTATATGTGTAATTAATATTTAAAGTTTTTTGTTCACACGCACAGTACACAGACAGACGATGCGCTAAAAATATGTTTTCGTATTCCGGGGTCCTCACATGTATTCCGGTGAAAAAACTGAATTTAGAAAAGGACACTACTTATAGCAAGGAGAGGAAATAAAAATATCTCTAACAATCCGACCAACCTTGCCTATTTAGATATGCAATACTTCCGGCTGATATCGAACTAATTCTGTTAACAGAATGAACTACTTTACTGAATGTTTTTACTCTCACTTATTGCTCTATAACGGATGTATTAGATCGTATAATATTTTCGAAATTGTGTTCTCACATGTTTCCAGCTGTCCTGATACGAAATAAATGTTTTAAGGGAATAGTCTGTATGTGGGTGTGTACCAAATATCTAAAAAACGAAAAATTGCAGATAGCTCGCGTTTTTATAGCAAATGACTGCTCCAATTGTTGTCTTTAAGCTTTGCATACTACCTACAAAACAGCGGCATATCACTTATATTTATAATCATTTTTAGGAAAATGGATTTTTGAGGTGTTTGGGGGAGATAAAAAGTTAATCTTTACCCTTAAGTTCCATTTTCGGTCCAAACGTCACTCCATCTATATAAAAGTGGAAGTTTCGTTCAAGCATGCAATTACATCATGCCGAAAATTGGAAACTGGCGTCATCCCACTTACACACTAATCGGGAATGCAAAGCTACAAATAACAATTGTAGAAAGAAACTTCTCAATTACAAATTAGATTGTAAAATCTTGTAATACCAACAATATGTGCGTCTCCGCTCACAGTTAGTTCCACATTCTTTATTTCACTTCCTGTTCAGTTATCCCGGTTATAGTGAATTGTGTAAATATCATTAATGGCATTATATAAATACTTGATTGGCTCATTGAAAGTATGAAATTATTAGTAAAGTATAACGAATATAGCTATGAAACTATATTACTCCAGATCGGAGTAAATGATATTTATATCATTGTTTCCGACGCACTGAAAATTAAAAGTTTCTAATTATATGAACAGTTTCATTTCTTTATTTTTAACTTATTATTTCATTACACTGTGATTTGCAAATGTGCAGTGTTCTTAATATCTATGATTTTATAGCTAAGTAATATCATGTACTGTATATCTGTATCTGTTTTTTCAAATTATCAAAAAAATGTGTATGACCTTGTAACAATTCCTAGCTAAAGCTGCTGCATCTGTAAGCTTATACATAAATAAATAATAAAAAATATAATTTTATGATACATAAAATGTAATTCCAGGCTGGAAGAAAATCTGTTAACCAAAAGAACGACTTTACAATCATGGTTCTGAGTTTTTTGGAATTTACAAAAAAAAGCTATTCTAAAAAGCTGTAAAGCTTTTCATTAATTTTGGATGCCAACTGCGTAGATATAAGCTTGTCATCTTTATGTGAAACATTTCATTGGAGGAACTGTGTTTAGGGAATTGTGGGAGATGTGTGAGCCAGGCTCAAACTTGAAACTATGGTTAGGTTTTGTTGGAGGGTGACAGAGAGCACTGGCATGCAGTCACATTCAGGTAAACTTTATGACCAGAAAACCAACAAATACATGTCCATGATCTATATTTGTGGTAATACCAAGGCTTTACTAAAAATTCCTAGTTTTAATGCAATGTCTCTAATTAGAATTGTAATAATATCTGGAATAGAAAGCGGTGTAAAGGTGTCTCTCCAGACTGGTACAGTTCTAGCTCTACTTCTCTATTTAATATTATATATGTATGTTTAATATTTATATATGTACTGAAGAACTTTATTTCTAAACTGAAATGTATTAGCAGAAAATTTCTAATGCAAAAAATAAACTGATGTACCATTGTTTTACTGCTGTCAAATATCATATCATTCCATTATTCAGCTAACAGAGACGATTTTAGCAAATCATGCATAATCGTTTCGCCTAAGGCAATGCCAACCATGTTTAATGCAAAATTAAAATGTTAAAATTCTGCCTAATGTATTTGATGTTTAAAATCATAAAGGGAAGATAAACTGTACCATGTGTAATCATTATCATAAGACGGTGGAATAATGTGAGCACTGAATCACAGTATCTTTTATTAGTTATAAAAAAATTTAGTTGGCATCTTTTAAGAATATTAAATTAAAATTATTAATAAAAAATATTACCTCTTTAATTTATATAAAGTGTGAATATGTGCGTGTAAAATTGAGTACAGTAAACTCAACAAATTAAAATGAATATTTTTAACAATTTTAATAGTAATAAACAAAATTATTACAACTTTCATTTAGAGAAGTAACAAAAGGAAGTAAAAAAAAAATAAAAGTAAGGATAAGATACTCTAAAGCGACAAATTATATTTTATTATTAATTTTAATTTTTGAAACATATTTAATCTTTACCGTACTTTAATTTCTTTTAAAGAAGAGAATTGTGTGTAAATATGCAGAGTGAGTTTGAAGTTTGGGGTCAACGATGCAACCCTTTTTACATCCACACAAAACAGGGGTTTTTGTGTTCACTATTTAGTGAAGGTATAGAAAAGAAGGGCAAACTAACGACCATGCCACACTTGGACCTCCTCTTCACTCTGGGCTGCCAACACTACTCGGCCACTCTCTTTCAACAACGTCCACTTGTACGCTCACAACAGTGCATTACCTTGGCACACCCTCCTTTATGCTCGCCATACAAATTCGCCAAAACCTACAACTATTAATTATTTCTCTAGTAACATGATTTCTAAGAAATGCTAAATAATAAAAACACATTAAGTTCTCTTACATTATAAGTTCCTTAGTAAGAGGAAGTGAGCGATCATGTCAAATTATTGAAATTGAATTTGCAGAAGTAATACTGCTTTAATGTGCCCAAAGTATATAAACAATGTTTTTAGCTGACGGTATGTTTGCGCGTGTATGTGTGTGTGTGTGTGTGTGAGGGAGTGAGAACAAAACACCCTAAAATTGAAACATCACAGAGAAGCTTGATGGTCCTTTAGGCCTCACCATCGCATCTGATGGTGAAAATCTACCATCACCGCTACTGAAGTAGTGTGAAGTACTACTTTACTGAAAAGTATTTTTCGCCATTTTCTGAAGAAAAAACTATCACTTTTATTGGAGAGAAATTTGTCATGTCATGTGTAACATTTTTTTGGCAAAATGGAGTTTAATGGGTTTCTAGGATATCTGTAGCTTTAGACTTCCACTATAGTCGGGGCAATGATCGATATATCGATATCGATCATTTAGGTAGGTATTTAAGGGTAATTCGGGACCTGAAAATTTAAAAATTCAACAACTCCTCAGTGTTATATCACTAGTGGGAGAAATTTGCCTACAATAAAAAATAAAAGTAGGTAATCTTAACTTTTTTATTTTTTTTATTTTTTTTTATTTTTTTACTTTAATTCATTTATTTGCAACTGGAAATCATACACAACAAGCAAATGAGATGACAATAATATAGCAAATAATATAATAAAACATAAAATAAATTAAACACAAAAATAAAGAAGAAAGGAAAAAAAGAAAAAAAACTAATAACTTGACGTGACAGAATTGAATGAGGGCCATCCAACAATGACCATCATAAGTCGGTTAGTATAGACACCGATGAAGCGAATTCGAAGGATGCCCTTTTTTTTATCAAGCGATCAGGTGATCGCGAGGCCATCGGCGCTTCAGTCTTCGGGAAGGATTAGCAGGAAGTGTTATCTGTGACAGGTTGCGGATCAATGGGTTGTAGTGATGGGAAAGTTTGGAATGGAATTTAATATATCGGGACTTGGCGAGATCTAGGACAAATGGGATTTTTAGGTCACTGTGGATGGTGTGGTTGCTGACGTAAAAAGGAGCATCGACTATTGTGCGGAGGATTTTTGATTGGAAGGATTGGATACGATGAAGATTGGAACGCTTTGCTGATCCGTATAGTTCAAGTCCGTATGTCCAGATAGGTGCGAGCAGAGCTACGTAGAGCGTTTTTTTGTTCGAGAGAGTTAGTTTTGATCGTCTGTCAAGAAGTCTTTTGAGCATTCGGTATCGGTAGTTAAGTTCTTGTCGCTTAAGTCGAGTATGTGGGTTCCAGGTAAGGCGTTTATCAAGGTACAGGCCGAGATATCGCACTTTGTCTGTCGAAGGAATAGGAATACGGTTGAGGTATATTGGAGGGAGTATTTTCTGATTTAGAGTGAATGGTATGTATCTGGATTTGCTCTCATTGATCTTTATTCTCCATTTGCAGAACCAGGGTTTGAGGATTTCAAGATGGGATTGAAGGGATCGGGTGGCAATTACAGGGTCCATATTTTGGGAGAGGATTGCCGTATCATCGGCGAAGGAATAAATAGTTGTGTTAGGATTGAGAGGAATGTCTGCCGTATATACTGTGTAGAGGAGGGGAGCAAGTATGCTCCCTTGAGGAACTCCAGCGCGGATGGGATGAATTGAAGAGGAAGAAGAACCTAGGGTAACTTGGAAGGAGCGATCTGATAGATAGGATCGTAGGATAAGGTAGTAGGTGCTAGGTAGGATTGTCTTGAGCTTCAGCATAAGGCCTTGATGCCAAACTTTATCAAAGGCTTGGGATATGTCCAAGAAAACTCCTGGGCAGTATTGCTTCAGCTCAAGGGAGGTAGCTATGGTGTCCACAACACGGTGAGCCTGGTGAATAGTGGAGTGGCAATTTCGGAATCCGAACTGATGGTCAGGAATCGTGGAGGTTGATGATAAAATGTTTTGAAGGCGGATTAGGAGCAGCTTCTCTAGTACTTTGCCGAGGGTTGGCAGAAGGCTGATGGGTCGGTAGGAGGTAAGTTCGTGGGAAGGTTTTTTAGGTTTGGGTATCATACAAATGGAGGAAAATTTCCAAGGAGTGGGAAAGTGTGTAGTTCTTAAGGTAGAGTTATAAAGAGTGGTAATGAAGACTATGGCTTTTTTAGGGAGTTGGAGAAGGGTGTTGGCTGTGATCAGATCATAGACAGGACTTTTTTTTCTTGGTAAGTTATGTATGGCCAATTTTACGTCGTTAGGAGAGAAAGGTTTTGGTGGAAGGGAAAGTGGTAAAGGTATTTCGAGTTGACTCAGGACAAGTTCAGTATGTTGTGGGTCTTCTATGTCTTCGTGAGGTGTAAATACAGAAGAGAGGTGTAGTCCTAAGAGTTCGGCTTTTTCTTCGTCGGATTTGGCCCACGTCCCATCTGTACGTCTAAGAGGCTGAGAAGTAGATTTGTACTTAAGAATTTTTCTTGTTGCAGTCCATAAGGTGTGGTCGTTTGCATTGAGTGATTCAGTGTATGTGGCGTACTGGATGTTGTAGTATCTCCGCAGTTCGTCGGTTAGTTGTCTGGTTAAGTGGTTGAGGAGACGTTTGTGGGACGGATACCTAGTGCGCTGCCAAAGGGCTCTAGTACGGCGCTTCTGAGTTATTAGTAGTCTAATTTGTATAGGTAAGTTGTAGGGTCTAAGAGTAGTATTTTTTGGTATGATGTGGATAGTGGCGTCATATAGACTTTGTTGTATTGTGGACGTTAAGTAATGAACATTGTCGTCTAATTGTTCTGCCGTCTTCAGTGATACGTTCAAGTTCAGTCTTGATTCAAGAAGTTCTCTGAATAAGTTCCAGTCGACATGTCCGTTAATGAGGGAGGGCTTGGGTTGCACACTGTATGGATGAACGTCGAGGGAAAGGATAACGGGACTATGGTCTGAAGATAAATCGTTTAAAGTAAATGTGTCAGTGAACAAGGAAGTTATATTCGAACAGATAAAGAAGTCAAGGAGGTCTGGTAATTTACGGGGGGAAGTTGGCCAGTAAGTGGGTTGGGATGGGGATATGTAAGAGAAACTGGTATGTGAAAGGACATTATGAAATGCGCGGCCGCGGGGATTAACCACTCGACTACCCCAGGCTGGATGTTTAGCGTTGAAGTCACCACCACAAATGAATCGTGGTCCAAGCGAGGAGAGAAAGGAATGGAAGTCATTTGGACTAATGGATTGGTTAGGAGGACAGTATACGGCTGCTATAGTGTATAGGAATGGTTCCGTGTTCAGAGCTATGACGGTTGGTTGGAGGTAGTGAGTTGGACTGTGGGGTATTTGGTAATGAGAAAGGGATTTACGAATGAGGATAGCAGATCCTCCATGCGCTGTTCCGTCCGGATGGTTCGTCTTGTAAATTGTATAGTCTGGGATAGAAAATCGGGTTCTCTCAGTAAAGTGGGTTTCAGTGACCAGTGCGATGTCGATCCGTTTGTCATGCAAGAGTGTGTCCAGTTCATGTCTTCGATTCTAAAGTCCGTTGGCGTTCCATAGGAGCAGGGTAAGGGAATGTTGGGTTAGGGACATTAGGGAGCCAGTTTGGGCAGAAGAGTATTGACGACAGTGGTGAGCAGAGAAATCAGTGGAGTGATCAGGGATTTGAAGTCGTTAAGGAAAGAACTGAGGATGGCGGTAATATCGCCAGTGGATGTTGTTACAAGTGGTGGAGGTGCTGGCTTGGGCGGCAACTGGCCTTCTGCCTCCTGAGCGAAAGATATTTTTTGGTTCACTCGGCTACTGTTTCTTGGTTGTTGCAGGAGTGGGAAGTCTGTCATATGCTGGGATGGTGGTAGCGGTTGACTGGAGACTGCTGAATGATGGTAGCGGCTGAAGGATGAAGGTACACTGGATTTCTGGACCTTCGTGTCTTCTGTAACTGTTTATGGACGTGCAACCTTTAAAAGTTGCAGTATAGTCTTCGTCGCAGAGGGCGCAGCATGCTGGTGTGTTGCTTGGCTTTGTGCAGCTTTCTGATAGATGGTCTCCAGCACACTTGACGCATTTAGGGAGGTATTGGCAATAGCTGCGTGTGTGGCCATATTCCTGGCACCGTTTGCATTGCACAATGCTGCGTTGTTTGTGCGGTTCCTCTACTTTGATGCGTGTGTAGCATAAGACCTCAACTTCGAAGATATCTTTATTATTAGGCCTTGGTTCGAGGTCGACAAAAAATAATGGGAGCGTTTGTTTTGTGACTGGGTGGATGACTGGAGCAATGTTTCTTACTTCATGGCCTAATTCGGAGAGCTCAGCTTTGATGAGGTCTGCTGGAGTCGTTTGGTGAAGGTGGCGTATCACCACCCTATATGCTTTGTCCTCAAAATGGTATTGGGCATTTTGTTGCTTTAGATAACGGACGATAGTTCTGTAGTGCTCTGGTGTTGTGGTGTTGATAACTAAGTCGGATACTCGGGCTTTACAAACAAAGTTTCCTTTTCCGATTAGTAGTGTTAGAGCTGAACACAGGTCTGCGTACTTTGTTACTTGCTTAACATATATTGGTGGGGGCTTATTTTGGCGTTTAGGCTGTGCAGGGGTGGTCTCCATGTGGTCGTCTACTGCTAGGTTGTATGTGACGACTCCAGGCGGGGCTGTGAATTCAGAATGTGCTTGAACGGAACTGGTGGAAGGAATGGGTGCTGGGATATCAGCTGGCTTGGTAGCTAGAGCTTGTTTCTTGGCATTAGCTCTAGTAACAACTTTTGAGGCGGCTAATTGTTTTTTATTTTTTTTTGGCGAGTTACCAGTAGTGCTTGGTCTTTTGTTTTTATTAAGATGTTGCTTCGATGATGTGGTGGACTCATTGTCCGAAGAGCTTTCAACACATGTGAAGTCGTCACCCATGGTTATTGTTACTTTCCATTAGAAAGAATTTAAAAAATAAAAAAATAAAAAATAAAAAAAATAAATAAAAAAAGAAAAGAAAAGAAAAAGAAAAAAAAAATTACAAAAGAAAAAAAAATAAATAAATAAATAAAAGAAATAAAGTCAGCACTAGAAGAGAAATAAGTAGAAAGAGACAGAGAAAAAAAAAAAAAAAGAGAAAAAAGAAAAGCTTAAATTTAAATAGTCGTAAATTTAAATAGTCGTCGTATTCTAACTGAGAGAAAGAGAAGAGAATTATGTACAAGAGAGAACTATATACAGATAATATTTACAATAATATATACAAGAACAGTGGTCAGCGCTGTGCGTTAGTATGCTGCTAAATACACAATAGAACTTTTAATTTACCTTTAACCCCAACAGGCAATAATGTACTTACCCAATTAAGGGTTTCAGTCACTTTTTCGTAAATTTCGTGAGTTTGTGTAGTTAATAACTCACTGCACTCTCACTATCAGAAAGGCCGCATTTAGCACTACAATTTGAGTCTAGTTTACAGTACAATCCACAAAAACACTAGGAATTTTATGAAAAAAAACAGAGCGATCTTCACAGTATGACTGTCAGAATACGACTGTAATCTTAACTTAAACTAAATTTTGATACTAAGTAAAATATTGAAATTATTAGCCTATAAGTTTTTTCGAAAGTTATTTTCTATATTTTCTCGTAAATTTAAAATGATTTTCTGTAAATTTGATATACTAACAATACTTATTACGTTTGTTTATACTTTTACTGGATGTTGTCAAAATTTGGAAATTGAGTTTTCATCTGTTGTATCTGATTCGAAATGTTGCTGAAAACAAAAATTATT
This sequence comes from Triatoma infestans, assembly GCA_011037195.1. Taxonomy (NCBI): domain Eukaryota; kingdom Metazoa; phylum Arthropoda; class Insecta; order Hemiptera; family Reduviidae; genus Triatoma; species Triatoma infestans. Next base: position 55,015 of record JAAEAF010000438.1, read on the forward strand.
TCAGCGATGATCTCTTATAGTGGGGTGTTTGTGCGTGCATTATTTTACAGAGTATTGTTACCTCTCATATTGTTACCCACAAAAGTAAAATAAGTAACAAGAGTTTATGTAAACTTGAATAGTATATATTATTTATGAGTTTTCCCCTGCTTATTTCGCACGCACTTATTCAATGAGAAAGAGGGTTGTAGTGAAGGACCGTGTTGTAGCTGTGTGTGTAGCGAGGAGAAGGGTGTAAATTATGTATATTTGTGGTAAGAACAGAGAGAAGTTGGCCACGCATGCCTCTCTCTAGAAATGCAATGCAAAATTAAGCATGCCTTTATGAAGTATGAATTGTTGATACTATATTAGGAATATAGAACATTACATTCACGGCAAACCATTGCCGTCTTTTAAGATTACCTGCGAACATAATCTATCATCGCAGTTATCTTATTAACCATATAAATATGTTATTATTTATTAAAAAGTGAGTAATGTTTTTTTTTTCTCAAGTTCATATTGACTACTGAACTGGAGTGTAAAGATACTTTACACAGGTGTTAAATAATTCTCTTTTCTGCAACCGCATTAAATTGGTTTTTAACTTAAATGAATACAAAAAAAATACAAATACTGAACATGCATTTTAATTCAAGTCGAATACTCCCTCACTTAATAACCTGATCATTTCGGTATAACCTCAAATCCGTTGCTATTTAGGATTTGTTTTGTAATGTTTTTTTTAATTTTTTAATTTTGTTTTGTAATATGTTCTTGTTTTCGCGTATTGCCGCTACGTGTCAGACTAGTTAGAGTTGAATAATATTACTTTACGTCAATTGTGAGAAAAAGTAATAGCGTTAACTTTCTTCATTTGTATTTAAAAGTATAACTTCACTCACTACTTGATGACCTGATTTCATGTCAACTTTTGATTTAATAATAGTCACTTTATTACACAGTTGTGGCAAAGAAAAATTATCATCGAGCCTTGAATTACTTCCGTAATGTTCCTTATCTTCAAAGATAGTTTCTTACTGTTAACAACGATGATTAGAGTAATTTAGATGAAAAAAGAATAATCTGGTGGCACTTGACTTCCTCTTGCTGTAGATAGACAAACAAGTTTATACAACATTAAGAAAGTAGTTGCTGCCCAATTATATAGAATTGGTACAAATACAGCGTATTTTTCAGTGAAAGAGAACATTAAAAATAGAATGTAGTCAATCATATTATCGATTAAGACAGTCATTGTCAATAAAACAACATTTGTTACCATCGATACTGGCAAATTTCTTCATACTTGAAATTTAGAAGGCACTAGCATTACAATATAAATACAGATAGTAAGGATCAAATTATTGGTTTCTAGCATAAATTTAACCTCAATGTGACTGCATTATTCAGCAGCGCCGTTTGCCACCACTCAATGAACTAAACGGCAGATGGAAAGTTAAACCAAATTCACTGACACCTAGACAGTCTCTAACAATTTCTTCTTTTCATTGTTTGTTCTGCTCAGAGCATAGTATGCTGTTTCGTGTGAAAATAATTGTGAAATGTTGACACGATCATAGCAGTAAGGCAAACTAAAAATCAAGTGTGAAAACTCACAGACTTTCTCCTACTTTCTCTTCACAGACCTCGTATTTTCGAATTTACTTTTCACTGGATCTTTAGAATGGTTTCAGCTAATGTTCAATATCTGTGTATGGTGTATGAACAAAAATGTCAAGAAGCTTAAATTGATATCCAGCATAATTACCTTCTCATCCGATAGGATTCCTTCCCCCTTTTGGTGGGTAATCGTGAGAGTTTTCCCCAACAGTTGATTTATTTATTTTTTATGAACTTTGAGCAAAAACAAACTATTGAACCAGAAGGTATTTTTTTAAAAAGTCAACGTTAGAACAAATCACAGTTTAGATAAATTTGGATTCAGTTTGTTTTGTTTATGTATTACTATATTGCGTTAGTAGTTAAAACTAGTGTCGGAATTGTATTTCGGTGGAGTGTTTGTATCTTTGCTTTAAAGTTTACCCTGTAGCTGGCCTAATCTTGAAATGTGCAGTTCAAAGTCGTGTTTAATTTCACACTGACTAGTTCTGTTTTCTCTTCCTCATCAAACTCTTCTCATCTCATACTTTTCTCATAATCTAACTTTCTCAATTTTCTCACATTACATCATCTTTTTAGAAAGGAATTCTCATTATTATCACCCTTCATTTATATACATCACCAGGCACGGCTCTTTGATTTCTCTTCCACTTATTATAGCTACACTGTCCACATTTCCAGCAATTATATTTCTCTGGTACTTTATCCGTCGTAGCATGCATATTTATAGTTTTCCTGACCGGTTTCGGATTTTCATCCATCGTCAGAGTAAATTCACCAAATTCCTATAGATAGTTCACATCAACTTAATGTTTCTGTTACACTCACACTTATTAGTTGTGTATATGTCAATTATATTTGTAGTTGTTAACCAACTTGGAATCGATTTAATGCCATTTCCATGATGACTATTAATAAATCTCTAGCTAAAGTTCCTTTGGTCACAGTTATTGTGTTTGCCAAATAAATCTCTAGCTAAAGTTCCTTTGGTCACAGTTATTGTGTTTGCCAAATAAATCTCTAGCTAAAGTTCCTTTAGTCGCAGTTATTGTGTTTGCCAAATAAATCTCTAGCTAAAGTTCCTTTGGTCACAGTTATTGTGTTTGCCAAATAAATCTCCAGCTAAAGTTCCTTTGGTCACAGTTATTGTGTTTGCCAAATAAATCTGTAGCTAAAGTTCCTTTTTTTTTCTTTTTTTTTTTTAGCACTACAGCCCGTGAAGAGCCCTGGCCTCTACAGTAATTTTCCTCCATTCCTCTCTCTCTCTCGCCTTTTGGCGCCATCTCCTTACTCCCTGTAGCCGCATATCCTCCTCTATCTCATCCTGCCACCTTCTTCTCGGCCTGCCTACCTTACGTCTGCCTTCGGGTCGGCCCAAGAACAGTTTCTGCACACTTCTCTCATTGTCCATTCTCACAACGTGCCCTGCCCAGTCCAGCCTTTTCCCCTTCACCAACACTACCAGATCCGGTGACGCGTACAGCTGCTGCAGTTCAGAATTTTTCCTAGTCTGCCACGTACCATTTATCTGTTTTGCTCCGAAAATCCTCCGTAAAACTTTACGTTCCCATATTCGGAGCATATTACTTTCACTTTTGTTTAAAATCCACGTTTCACATGCATAGGTAACAACAGGACTTATAACTGTTTTATAAATTCTGATTTTATGCTTGCGAGAGACAACTGTTGATTTTAACAATCTATTTAGGGCAAAGTAGCATTTATTTTCGGAGGCAAGCCTATCTTTTATCTCGGTTTTAACCTCTCGCTCCCGTGTAAATATGGCCCCCAAATATTTGAAGGATTTGACATTCTCAAAACTTATCCCATTTACCACTACAGAGGATCGGTTGCCACATCTATTATCATATCTGGAGGACAGCATATATTTCGTTTTATCGTAATTCAGCTGTAAACCCACCGCTTTGGCACCTTTTTCTAACTGGTCATAACTTTCCTCTAACGCTCTAAATGTTCTGCAAACCAGCACTACATCGTCAGCGTACGCCAAATACTGCATTGACCTCGAAAAAATTGTACCATTTGGGTTTACATCAACCCTGCGAATTACTCTCTCCAACGTAAGGTTGAATAAAATTGTGAACAACACATCCCCTTGCCTCAGTCCTCTACTGATACTAAATATGTCCGAGAAACCTCCTTGTACTCTCACTCTTGCAGCCGAATTATTTAAGCACATCCGCACCAATCTGATTAGTTTATCGGGGAGACTCCCTGGAGTGTCTCATACATTTTTGACCTGTATATACGTCGTATGCCTGTTTGAAGTCTATAAACAGGTGATGCAAATCTATATTATATTCGTAGCATTTTTCGAGCATCAACCTTAACGCAAATATTTGGTCGATAGTTGAGCGGTTCCTACGAAAGCCCGCCTGATAATCTCCCAAAATACCATCTGCGAAACGTGTTAGCCGTTTTGCCACTATCTTTGCCATTACCTTATAAACAACCGGTAGCATTGCTATGCCTCTGTAATTTTCGCAAAGGGTCCGGTCTCCTTTTTTAAACAATGGGCATATAATTGCCACGGACCACTCATCTGGCATCTTTTCTTTTTCCCAAACAGCTGCAATTAATTGGAATATTTTCTCACCTAACAGTTCACTCCCAAATTTTAACATTTCGGCAGATATTCCATCTTCCCCAGGTGCCTTGTTATTTTTCAGCTCTGCAATTATTTCTTCTACCTCTTCTTTTTCCTGGGACCTCCACATAGTCTTCATTATCCTGTCTCTCGTTTTCCGTTACTATGCTATCTCTTACTGTCTCTTCATGTCCCATATTCAGAAGCTCATCAAAATAACCCACCCATCGCTTTCTTACCTCCGTTACATCACCTATCAACTCTCCATTCTTTCCTCTACAAAACTCTATATTCGGCTGGAATCCTCTTTTCTCTAACTTTATGGCAGTATAAAACTCTTTAATCTTTCTGCATTCACCGTCTTCTTCCATTCTCTTCAACTTTTCTCTTTCAAAAACTCTTTTCGTTTTCCTGCATATTTTTCTGGCTTCTCTGCGCTTTATCCTATATTTCTCTGTAGCGGATCTAGTAGTTTTGGCAATCATGTCTAATCTAGCTTTGTTTCTTTCCTCTATTTTTTCTTTACATTCCTGATCGAACCACTCACTTCTCTGAGTTTTTCCTTTCTTACCTACTGTAGCCTCCACTGCCTTATTAATTGCCTGCTTAATCAATCCCCATTCCTCGTTCACATCTATTTCCTGGGATATGGTGGTGGCATTTCGTAAATTCTTTTCCACTTCCTCTTCATACAACTGTCGGCAGTCTAAATCCGTCTTTAACTTGTCGAGATTCCACCTCTCCACCTTCCTTTCTGCCCGTTTCCTAAACGAGGATATTCGTTGCTTATACTTAATGCGTACCAGGTTATGGTCGGAATAGCAATCGGCCCCTCTACAGCTTCTTACATCTAGTATGTCCGAGGCATGTCTACCATCTATCAACACATGGTCGATCTGATTCTTTGAAAGTCCCTCCGGTGATCTCCAAGTTTCCTTGTGAATTTGTTTATGAGGAAATTGTGTGCTGCTTACTATCATATTCTTGGATATTGCAAAATCAATCAGCCTACAGCGGTTATCATTGCTCTCCTCATGTAAACTATATTTTCCTAAAAAGGGCCTGTAACATTCCTCCTTACCCAACTTAGCATTTAGATCCCCCAGGACCATTTTCATATCATTAGCTAGAAGTCTGTCATATACAGCCTCCAGTTCTCCATAGAAGAGATCCTTCAGCTCCTCCTCTTTATCTTCCGTCGGAGCATGCGCATTTATAAGCGATATATTAAAGAATTTT
>JAAEAF010000439.1:0-150961 GCA_011037195.1 Triatoma infestans
GCTGCAGGAGATCATTTTGAAGAGAATTTGTAAAAATAAACTTGTTAAATAAAGTTCTGTTTTAAAACAATTTTTCTAAATTAATTCCAGCTGTCCACCTTTCAATGGCTGTATTTCAGTTAGGAAGTATTTTCGGACTATATTTATTAGTTATTTTTGACTCAAAATGACTTCAACAATACCTCCTTTAGCTGAGGACTTCGAGTCATGAGACATACTGTATAAAGTAAGTAAAGTAATGCCTATTTTTTCAGGCGGGCTAAACGTCCAACTACCACATTAGGTGTCGTGGACGGGGGTGGAAGCACCTACTTTACTGATAACATTTTTCATACCAATATAAAATTTAGCAGTTATACGCAGAACTCGAACTGGGGTCCTCCCACTTACAAGTCCATGCTCATAACCACTACACTAACACCCGCCCCATCATGAGACATCCTGTGTATGTGTGCACACAGGTGAGAGAACAAATTATCTCAAAAATGAATAATTTCGGAGGAAGTTCGAACTCGATGTTCGATTTAGTACTACCGCCGGATGTAACATGAAGAGTTTGATTAAAGTCCGCCACACAAGTGCAACTTTACTGATTTCTTATTCCTTCATTTTTTTCGCAATTTCCTTTAAAATTGAAATGAAAAAATGAATTCTTGGTAAGTGCTGGAGGAGTTGTAATGTTAAGATTTCCTCTAAAGAGCCACTTTAATGCAATCAATGTGTTTTCACCTATATCATCTTGTGCATTAAACATGTTTTCTAGAATTCCAAGTTTGGAGAAAATATCAGTTAACTAGAAGTTTTTTTTGGCATTTTCTTGAAAATGGTTCTAAGGGTTTTCTTTAAACTTGGAATGCTAATTGTATAGATTTAAGCCTATCACTTTTAACTCCTGCATTTTCCTGCAAAAATGGATTTCAGCACGTTCTGTGGGAAGATTCTATGATAACTAAACTTCCAAACTGCTGTTAATTTTTTGTTGAGAGATGTCAGAACAGCGCTGCCATACAAAATTAAAGTTAATGATCTGTTTCATAAGTAACATTCATGTGACTCTAGAAAGAGTGGGAATAAACAGTTGACTGTAGTTCGGCGTCCGCCATGTTGGGGGCACGCTTATGCATAATTTCCAAAATTTATTTCTAAAAACAAAGAATTACATCCTCAGCTACAAGTGAAGGTATCTAAAGAGTCGATTTCGAAATGTGCAGTTTTTTCAAGAAATGTGTCGAATAATTATGATGATAATTACTTATGGTTTTAGGGTATTCTACGGTTTCATTTTACGAATATATCTGATCAAAAGATATTATAAACACAAACCTGTTACGTTTACTTCTCAGCGCTGTACTATGGTATTCTGGTGCGTAAAGCCGTCCTACCCAAGGTAGTAATGCGTTTTTATCTTCGATTCTGCTCATTGCTGGCAAAATATCTTTGAGAACCGTGGAATAATAAATAAACTCTGTATTCAATGAGTCCATGGGTGCGGACGAGAGGCTACTAATAGAACCTTCCCGGGACATTCTCTGCAGCAAAAATATTAACAATCAGTCTTAGCAACGTTTGTTTTATATTTTTGTTATTGGTTTCAAACTTTATTGCCTAATTTTACTTGGTGTTCAATTTGACAAAATTATATTCTTTCATGCACTATTTAACTTCTTAATTTAATAGTAAATTAACGGCAAGTGAAAGAAATCATGTTATTAACATAACTCTTTGATATTTGAAACAAAAAACCTGTAATTACACAATTTTCATGGCGATCAAACAGGAAACAAGTTGAGAATGAATTTGTTACTTATTATAAACACACTCGCACCAATTTCTCTAACTAAAACTCTCAAACTGACAAATTTCCCTAAAAACGAAGTTTTCTTTCAAGTGTTTAATGCCCTTAAATACTAAGTAGCTAGCCGTCAAAACATGCATTAACGTAGAGGTGACAGTTCAGACAGGGGAAGCCTTTGGTCGTAGCTTCTCTTGAATCCATTTGACATCTGTTGTAGCAAGGATTGCGATTGTGACAAATTGTCTAACTTAAATTTTCATTGGAAATACATGTTTCGAGGTCCCACGTAGTCGACAAAATATCCCTAACGAATGCTGTGATATGAATGGGAACAAAAATATTCCTAACGAATGCTGTGATATGAATGGGAACAAAAATATTCCTAACGAATGCTGTGATATGAATGTGAACAAAAATATTCCTAACGAATGCTGTGATGTGAATGGGAACAAAAATATCCCTAACGAATGCTGTGATATGAATGGGAACAAAAATATTCCTAACGAATGCTGTGATATGAATGGGAACAAAAATATCCCTAACGAATGCTGTGATATGAATGGGAACAAAAATATCCCTAACGAATGCTGTGATATGAATGGGACAAAATATTCCTAACGATGTGCTGTGATATGAAGGGAACAAAAATTCCCTACGATGCTGTGATATGAATGGGAACAAAATATCCCTAACGAATGCTCTGGGATATGAATGGGAAACAAAAATACCCCTAACGAATGCTGTGATACTAATGGGCCAAAAATATTCCTAACGATTGCTGTGATATGAATGGAACAAAATATTCCTAACGATGCTGTGATAGGAATGGGAACAAAATATTCCCTAACGAATGCGGTGAGATGCTGGGAACAAAATATTCCTAACGAATGCTGTGATATGAATGGGAACAAAAATATTCCTAACGAATGCTGTGATATGAATGTGAACAAAAATATTCCTAACGAATGCTGTGATATGAATGGGAACAAAAATATCCCTAACGAATGCTGTGATATGAATGGGAACAAAAATATCCCTAACGAATGCTGTGATATGAATGGGAACAAAAATATTCCTAACGAATGCTGTGATATGAATGGGAACAAAAATCTCTCAAAAACGAAAAATCTCAAGAAGTGATTATAAAAGTGATATTCCGTTTAGTTGTCACCATCGCATCCAACATGGAAGTTTCGGTCAATATTCGTCAACCGATGTGTTCCTTAACAGAATAATCCTTCTCCTCCTGTTTTTCGCGATTTTCTTTAAACTTCGTATGTACAGTACATTATTATTTCTAAACTACCCAGCCAACCTGCGCCATCATTCCCAACTCTTCATCTAGGTCTCCAAGCCACTATACAAATTCCTCTACTGTCATATATTAAAGATGGCAAATCTGCAAAAAAAGTATCTTTTTTCTTCCGGCAAAGTAGCCTCATTAAGTGCATAAGCAATAATTACCAGCTCATCCCCTTCATCATTCCATTGCTCTGTATAAGCCTTTCATTCTTAAATAACCAGTTTTTTAATTTAGAGGTGTGTTTATTGTGGAATAAGAAACCCCACGCCTGCTCCCGCTCTATCATTCTTCTTCACTCCCGAATGTATATAAGTATAATCATTATCTAAAATTGTTAACCCTCTTTCTTTCAGACAATGCCAACCATTTCAGATTACTGCGTTTAGATTCCTTTATTAATTCTATTTCTTTTCCCATTATTCCTCTTACATTCCAAGCTCCAATTTTTGCGCTTTCCTCGCCAGGTTATATCCGTTGAGATACTTTCAGCTCTTTCATTCTTGTTCCTCTTAATAGAACCTATCTTCAAGAAAGGAGACAACCGGGAATGCAGCAATCATAGAGGTATCTTCCTGACTAGTGTACCGTGTAAGCTGTATTCAAGAATTTTAGAAGAAAGGCTTAGAAAAGAGAAGGATCCCATCAGGATAGTACGGGTTTAGAGCTGAAAGAAGTGCCCAATATCTGATATTTACTGTCAGACAAGTTAGTGAAAAATTGTTGGTTAGAGGAAAAGCGAGCTGTTGGAGCTTCGTCGACTTGGTGAAGGCTTTCGACTCGGTTCCAAGAAGCATTATCTGACAGACATAGAACGACACGAGGGTTAAAATGGGGCTGCAATTGGCTATCCAAAGCTATACCAGAAAACAAGAAATTATGTACGTACACAAACCTAACGTCTGGAGAGTTTTTATCACTACCCGGGTGTATAAAACAACGATGTATTTCAACGCCTTTTCTACTTATTCTCGTGTTGGACGAGATAATTAAAAATTGCCCATAGGGTGCAGATATCTACAGATAGTAGGAATTGGTGTACTTGCATACGCTGACGATATGCTAGCAGCAGCAGACTATGAAAAGAATCTCCAGTTAAATATTAATGTTGGTGGAAGAGTTGAAGAGAAAGAAATTGGGAATTAATATAGATAAAACGAAGACTATGGTGATAAGTGAAGTAGCAGGAGAATAAAAATGAAGGCCTGGAGAGCGGTATTGGAGCAAGTGAAACTAGTTAAATACCTGAGTGCCCACCTAAATGAAGAAGGCAAAATAGAAGATGAGGTAAGAGAGAGGATAGGTGCGGCAGGATGGTTTTTTCATGCTAGAGAAACACTTTCTTAGGAAAGAAAGAAGTTTCCGCCCGAGCGAAGATCGCTGAATATAAATCTGTGTACTTAGCAATATTGTCATATTCTAGTGAGTCTTGGTCTCTACAAGACTAAAAAGACAAATTCAAGCTGCGGAAATGAATTATTTATAAAAAGTTTTAGGGAAGACTGGAAGGGCCGAGGTAAAAAACGCCACAGTAAGAAGTGATCTAAGCTTAGAAACAGCCATAGATTGGATTAGAAGACACCAACTCATATGGTTTGGACACTTTGCGAGAATGGGAAATGAAAAAATAGCAAAATTGGTGTACGAGTCGAAGATGGAAGGCAGGAGACTTCGCGGCCGACCAATAAGAACCTGGGATGAGGAAGTGAAGGAATGGTTGGAAGCAAGAGGAATAGAAGTAGAATTGAGTAGGCAAGGGATAGAGATGGACGGAAGAAGCTCTGTAAGGCCTGTACACTGCCTAGGCGGTAGAAGAGGGCAGGACTATATATGTATGTATGTATATACTATATGCATCTAGATCTATCACTTCTATTTGAAACATTTTCCGGGAAAATTAATTTAAGAAATATTTTGTGCAGGGGGTGGTTTAAGTTTTCCTCTAAAGTGCCATTTCAGTTTATTATACTAATCTATCAACTATAATATTAATTAAATTAAATGTGATGCCGAAATTTGAAGAGATCAGTTGTAGAAGAGAAGTACGACAGTATTGAGCAGTTTTTTCAGTTTTCTGTGATTTTCTCAAAAACACACTAACGTGTCTTTAACTAAATGCAGAGATCTGTTGCATTATTTGTTGCGACATTTTCTCGTCATTGCAATAAGAGAAAGTCACGTGAATATTTCACACCACATTTTTTTTGTTTTATTTACAGAGTGTTACTTTATGTTTTTTTACTTATTCATGTATCTCCAACAACATTCGTCATCTAAACAAACAAAATCCCAACTTTCTAAAACTGATTTTTTTATCTTTTTAAATAACGAAACGAAAGGGAATTAAAAATGTAAAGAGTATCAATAATTCTTCGCTTTGAATAAGTTATGTAAGTAAATTAGTCATTTCAATAAATAGTTATGGTCATATCTGTGTCATAATAACATACTGGCTACATTACCTATAAGGAATTCATGCCTTTTACTTCCAGCGTTATCTTTCGTGTTTTTTTTTAAACAAATCTAGTGTGAAACACTCACATGATTTTCTGGATTTGCTGTAACTATATAACTGTAACTGATGAATTTTAAGACCTACTGTTTAATTGGCTTAAAATTATATAGTTCGGAGAAATACACTATAATAAAAAACCTCACTTTCAAGGGAGCCTCTTAACTTCCCCACAGCAGGCCCTGTTGGGGACTTGAGCGATAAAATCGTAGAAAACGGAGGAAAAAGCAGTAAAGCGCAATTTCTAGACAACCACATTCTACAACATTTAAACATCTAATTCTTATTAACATTATAAATGAAAATTTGTTTTTTTTTCTAGAAAATATAAATAAAGCGGTAGCCCTACATGCATGCAGTATGTATGTATGTATGTATACCATATGCCTGTTCTATTCTAGATTTTCGGGACGTAGATTCAATTATGCCTCAAGGGCCCATTGTGCTCCCCCAATACACTCTTACATCAGCCTTGTCCCATTAATGAGTAAAGTGCCAAGCCCTGTCGCCATCTCGCCTACAGATGGAACAACAAGGATAGGAAGAACACAAAAAGGTAAGAAGTTATGATTAACATCTCCAATATTCGAAGACCAATTGAGCAGGGAAGGAGGTGGGGTGGTATATTTGATGGTTTTTCACATTTTGTCGGGAAATGGTTGTGATGTCCCCACGATGCAAGAATATGAGAATAGAACCATCCGGTGCATATTTTAGGTCCTTCAGAGAGGAAACTACCTTCGGATTAGGAAAGAAGCAGACAACAACTGGACCATATCATGTGGAGTCAGGAAAGGCTTGATGTTGGGAGTTATCTTCGATTCCAAGTTTGCCACAAGAAATCCACCGCCAAACTTGAAAAATCGCCACAAACAAAGAGAACCTGCTAAGAGTCCATTTTATGGTATGTTTTCCGGAGACCGGACTCGTTCCATTAGATCTTCTCCTTAGTTCACTTTCCTATCCCCCACCACAAAAAATATTCAATTCGCGTAAACTTCACAAGCCCTAAAGAATCACCTGGAGTGCCACATTCCCACCACTCTGCCCCTGCAGAAGATGCTTTACCTTATGAGCCATTTTTCAATGGTGTCAAATTCAATGGTGTCATGTACTTGACTAATCAATGGTGAGCTAAATTCATCTACTTCCTCGTACGGATGGCTAAAATGGGACAGAAAAGGAAAAGAAGATAATGAATTTAGTTTAACATTTCCAAGACACAGTTGATTATTAAAAGATATCGTACATGCAGGTAAGGACGTGGGGTGGAATTATGATGGGGTATTCTTTTGATTCTAAGAAGGTTCTGTGTCCCCACAGTCCAGGTAATCGAATAGATAACTCTCTAGTGCTAAATTGGTGGGACATTGAAAAGAAAGAGCTTAGTTTGGGAAATGTTTCTTGGAACGTGAGACTTTAGTCGCCTCTTATGACATCCTGGATGGGAGCAGGTCTATTGTAACCCCGGACTTGCAGAGGTAATGTATGTTTACAATGTTGAAAGGCAACTGTTGGAGCCTTTTTTAGAAAAATCTATTCAGTCAACAAAATGGATGCTTGATGTCAAGTAAAAGTAACTTTAATGTCGCTCGTGATGTAAGAATATAAAAGAAAAGTGCACAAACCACAATCACAATTTTCTAAAAATCACTTCAAATGCTTCTTGTTTTGATAGCCTCGCGTTATTTCACACGTTTTCCTCTTCCATTCAGTTCAATCCAGTTTCTCGAGACAACACTGCTCCGCAGAATAACATTTTAGAGATTATGATGGCTCCTCCGGCTTGTCTGCTTCACTACTTCCAGATTCGTGAACAAATGAGTGCAACTTTTGTATATGGCTTCAGTGGATTTCCTGCGGCCTTTTTCGAAGTCAAGTGAAATCTTGGTTTTGAACATCGAATGTAATAATAGTATACTTTCCAATTTGTTAAGTAAAAAGTTTTGTCTTACAACTCTTACAATGGTCACAGTTGATTCACTATCAATTCTGCCACATAAATCCCATATTTTAGTATGAAACCTTGCGTGACTGGTCCGTCAATTCACTTTTTATTAACCTTCAGCCACATGGTGGTGTGTTTTAGTTTTATTTCTGGAGCATAGTTCCGATTGCGGCTTACAAAACAAACATAGATGACCTACACTGATTTAGTACAAACAATAATGAAGTGAACGGTGTTTCTGTCAACTAACAAAAATTGACTTTCATTACGTTTCAATAGACTTTCTATAGTCAGGCGTTTCAATAGACAGGCGACTTTAGACGGCCTGTCAATAATTAGTGATGCTAGCCATGTAATTGTAAATATTGAAGTATCAATAATGACCAGAAATTTCGTTTCCTCTCTTGATACTGAATGCATTAATATTGCAAATTAGGTGTTGCATTTTAGCAAAAAACAGTTGAATATGATTACATTGTTGACCATCAGCCAGCGCTTCTATCAATTTCAGCAAAAACCACAATTAATTCTTCTAGAATTTTTTTAACCTCATAATCCGGTAAATCCAACAACTAGACGGAAAATGAGCAAATGAGTTTCAGAAGACCACGGAACTGCTCTGACCACAGTTTTAACTAACTGTCTGAAAAACGCCTTAATTATAACAATTTTATTGAAGGTAATTTGATGGTTTTCTGAAAGAATAGTGCTGATATTCGGCAGATGCCTACACAATCGACTTTAGAAAAGTTTATTATATAACCTGCTTACAAATAACCTCATGGTTTGCGTTAAATTCATGTTTATTCAAGTAGTATGGAGATAAAGTAGGTAGAGTAATTTTATTTACTTCTAAAAAAAAAAAGAAAGTAAAATATAGAGTAAAAAAAATATGATCTTTTTTATTACTAGTACACACAAGGAAATGGTGAAACGTACAGATATGCGTTCAGTTTACTCAAACAAAGTGTAAAAGGTCGTAAAACATGCAGCGAATTTTAAGCAGCTCTAATTTTTCTTTGAAAAGTAAAAAGAAAAAACGGCACTATGTATGTTTACTACAAATGTTGGAGAACGTTTCTTGGTTTAAAAAAATTATAATGTTTCATTTCATAACTAAATAAATACAGATTTTTACTTTCTCTTATTTGATTTAAGCTCAAAAAAAATTGTTTGGTTTCTATTTCCGTATGCAGTTCATATTTGTTACTTTGTATTACAACTGTACGGAAATGTGTTGCGATCGAGCCAATTGAGTTGTTACTAGTTTTACATGTTTTAAGGTCACCTGTGTTCGAGAAAACAAAAATGGTTTTTAGAAACTGATTTGTGTATTTGTGGTCAGCATAAATCAAAGGAGGAAAATCACCGACTTGGAATGTGATATTTTGTTTATATGGTACCAGGGAACCTGCTAATAAGGTTTTGGTCAAAATCAGTCAGGAGGCCGTGTCCTCGGAGAGCGTCGCGATTGCCGCGGCCGACTATCCCGACACGCAGCTGAATCCGGAGAGGCTTAAGGCCATCCAGAAATCCCTGCTTGCCACTATGGCGGCCTCTACGGAGGATTGCCAAGTGCGTTTTCTTAAATGCACTCATAAATCTGGATATCTCCTGCTCACCTGTGCCCGACACAGATAGTGCGGCCTGGGTGATGGAGGCCGTCCCTTCGCTGCAGCCCTGGGAAGGAGCTGCCCTCAGGACGCTGATGGGGGGCGAGGACTCGAAGCCTGTAGTGTGCACGGTTTTCATGCTACATGAGGACGGCGAGCCAGTAAAAGCAGAGCAGGTAGTCACCCTTTTGAGGCTTGGCAACCAGGGCTTGAACTGTGGCCTGTGGACCGTCATGGGGTGAATCCCGGAGAGCAAGGGCCAGATCTTCACCTTTTCCATGGGATGGGAGTCCCTGGAGGGTTTGAGAAGGCTGAACATGTCTCCATACTACGGGTTCGGAAGAATTAAATTCCGAGCCAAAGACAAACCAGGTGAGGTGCAAAAGGAAGCTACCTCCGCAAGGAGCTAGCACGCCTTCCCAACCCCCCACTACCACATCACTATGATGGGGCTACGGATCCTGCAAGTCAACCTCCATCATGCCAGGGCCGCTTCGGCTGATCTGTCTAGGAGGTTTGACTCCGAGTGCTTGCACATTACTCTGGTGCCAATGGGTCGTTCAATAGGTGCAGACGACTCTGTGGTAGGAACTGGGGCTTGCACCCCAGTCTGATCCTCTGGATTTATACCAGGGTCATCAGTCCCATGACCATGTATAGGTCGGTGGTATAGTGGACCAAGACTCTGCAGAAAGGGACGGTGGGGAGGCTGAGTGGAATCCAAAGATAAGCATGCTTGTGGCCATGAGAACCACCCCGACTGCGGCGTTGGAGGCCCTTCTTGACTTACCACCGTTGCATCTTCTCATCCAAGGCAAGCCAGAATGGAAATTCATAGGCTCCTGCAGGGGGCGCCACCTCTAGGCATAATTCTGTTAACCAGAGGTTGAAAGAAGTTAAGGCTGACCATGTGCTTGGCATGCCTACCGATAGGATGATTCCCAAGGTTTATTTTGAAAGGAACTTCCACATTATTATACCGATCAGGGATGAATGGGACAGGGATCCCCCTCTGCTCGGTCTGGTATACAGACGGCTCTAAAACTCCGACTGGTGTCGGAGCTAGGTTCTATGGGGGCAGGCCTAATGTCAAGATTAAAGCCAGCCTAGGGAAGTACGCTACGGTCTTTCAGGCCGAAGTTGTAGCGCTACAACTCTGCGGTAAGGATATTATAAGGCAAGGGTTAGTGGGTAGAAGAGTGGCCATACACTCCGATAGTCAGGCAGCCCTGAAGGCACATTCCTCACACCAAATAGTCTCAAGACTGATGTGGGACTGCCTATCTGCCCTAACCGAGGTGGGTGCTAAGAATAAGCTGACACTCGCCTAAGTGCCGGGTCACGCGTGTGGTTCCTTGGCAACGAAAGCGCGGATGCCTTGGCAAGGGAGGGCTCGAAGGATATCTTTATAGGCCCCGAGCTTTTCTGCGGGTTGCCCAGGAGCCTCATTCACGCTTCTATCAAATGGATAGAAGACCAGCGTCTGCGATGGTGGGGAAGTACGCCAGGGCAGAGGCAGGCTAAACTCTTTATTCAGAGACATTTGCCTAAATTTTCGAAGGACCTACTGAACCATATCCGAAGGGGTGTATAAGGCTAATAGTGGGTCTACTAGCAGGGCATTGCAGGCTGAATAGGCACATACACCATTTACTACTTGCAGACAACGCACTATGTCTTTTCTGCAGGACCGAGGAGGAAACCCCGGTACACATCCTTTGTGAGTGTGCCGGACTGGCGAGAACAAGGTTTCTACAACCGGGGACTAGACACCCCGAAGCCACGAGCTTCATGATGGAGCCACTTTCAGCTTTGCTAGGTCTGATTAAGAGAGCAACGCTGAAGGATGTGCTATAAACCCAGGGGATCCACAATAGACCTCTCAATGAAGGTCGCAGTGAAATGAGGCGTGGCCCTCCCCAATCTAATCTAATCTACATCACTTTTGTTTTAAACAGTTTTATGAGAAAGTATGAAAGGGTTTATGGGATAACTAACTCACGGGACCATGTAACTTGTATTTCTAGTTGAAATACAATTTGACACGATCGCAATAGTTTCTCTTATAGTGATAGCAGTACCTAAATATGATGATTTAGACAATTTTGCTCCAACCATTGAATGTATTCAGTTTTATCAGATATAAAAATTACAGAATTCAGAATAAAGTTTTCGATTTACCTGCTTACATTTTTCAGGCACCATGGGGCGATAGAATCTTTTCAGAACATTCACCTCTGGTTCAGACACTCTGCGAATACCTGAAACTATACAAATAAATATTACTTCAATTTCGTAAATATTGTGCAGTGACCATTCCACAGTTTAAAGAAAATCGTTAAAACTATATTCGAGAATATTTCGGGAAAACTCAGGAGCTGGTTGGGACAAACTGGTGAGTATCAAGTTTGAGCATCCTATTATTTTCCATTTCTAGGGCACCTACACATAAATGTCACACACTCCCCTAAGATTATTCACTGCAAGCATAATTTTTGTCTTTAAACCGTAAGAACAAGTAAAATCTTATATGAAATACACATGCGAACTTTCTTTTATTTACCACATCGGATTCGACACTTCAATTTCTGTCAAAACCTCTCAACTTATTTTTTTTTTCAGTTTTGGGAATTTCATGGAAAGCGGTTGCAACGAGTTACTTTAAAAATTTCCTTTTAAAGCTGAAACGTTACGTTTCACTCTAAAATGCCAATCAGAAATTTATAGTTCCAGCCATCTGGCGGTAGTTAAGGTTATTAAACATTTAGTAAAACATATCGACTGCTTGTATTGATTTCTTCGCTTACAGAACATAAGTAGGAATTTTGCTGCTATAATTTGTTACCCCTCTTTGAGGTAAACTAAGAAAATATTAATTTATACCAGCCCTAGCTCAGTGAAGAGGGGAGTGGGTTTGAAATATTTCTGGTAGCTGCCTCCCGGTCATTAACAAACCAATAAATAATTAAATATAATAAAAATAAAAATAAATCCACAATCGAAATAAAAATAAGAGTTAGTGGAGAATATTACCAGTACACTTAATAATGAAGTTAACTAAATAAATTTAAAAAAAAACCTTGGGCGCCACGTAATTTTTATGGAAATGTTGTTCTGGAATTACGAAACCAGAAGAAGAGAGAAAATAAAATAAAAATTCGATTGACCATATAATAATAATTCCCCTAATAATAAATTAATTAAAATAAAATAAGAAAAGTAAATGATGATGAATTTGGAGTAATTAATAATAATAATAATAATAATAAGCGTGATAATTAAAATCAGAATAAAAATTAGAAAAATTTTATTAAGAAGAAAAAAACAATAATAAGTCGAGGACTGACAAAAAAAAAGAGAAATCCAAAAAAAAAATTAAAATGTAAGCAGATGTAACCGGGGATCGAACTCTCGTTCTTTCCACTGCCAGACCGATACTCTGCTGACCTAGCTATACTGCTACTAGTGGCTGTACTATCTTCAACTCACTACTTACCCCACTCCTGTCGTGAGTATTACAGTGATTGACCTTGACTTACTCTCTATTCTATTTTTAGCATGCAAGATAAAAGGAAAATAAAAGATTTAAAAAGAAAATGAAATAAGAAGAAAAGAAACGGAAAGTCTATATTTACAATAATTAAAAGAAAATTTAAAGAAAATAAAGGTACCTTTCACAAGAAAATTACAGGAAAAAAAAAGAGAATGAAAATTACAAACCTAAGATTGAAAATAGAAAATAAAGAACAAGCAGATACAAAAAAAAAAGAAAATGAAAATTACAAATCTTAGATGGAAAGTAGAAAATAAAGAACGAGAAAATACAGATAAAAAAAAGAAAGTGAAAATTACCAATCTAAGAAAAAAATAGAAAATATAGGAAAACTTACTTAACTAACACTAATTTATCCTCTAAATATATACAAGAAAGTAATGAATATTTACAGTCTTTTTCCCCACGTTTTTCTTTCCTCGTGGCCACACCAGTCCGTCGATCCAGCCGAATCCCCTCAATCCTCAGTTGGTTTTCTTCCAATCCTCCTTGATGTCAGGATGGCTGATTAGCTGGGATCCCAGACACTATTTAAATTCTATTAACTTTAGAATTTATAGAAAATCTTCCTAAGAGTACGGCATGCCACACACCTCAATCTCTCTCTCTAGGTAACCACAATCTACCTTCCCTCACTGCGTCTTCTTCTCACAGCCTTCTCTTTCATTGAGGCATTACCCAGTTTTCACCAAAAATTTAATAAAATAAAACGGGTTTCTTCTTTTCCATTTTTTTTTCCGAGTAAAACAAGTCTTCTTAATGTTGTAGAAGATTAAAATAGTAAAAAAAAATTCGTTGTAGATTCCACCGCTGACCAGCTGGTCCCAGCTCCCGCAAAATTGCGCTCTTGCCGCGCTTTCAGTGGTGACGTGGCGGTCTTACGCATGGCAGGGGGGTGCGCGGGTGCACTAAGCTAGTCAGCAGGCCTGGCAGCCTCTGCCATCTAGCGGCTTGTTCGCTAACTATTTTCAGGTAATTAGGGATAATTACCAGCAAATATATAATGGTTAAAAGAAAACAAATAGGGATCATAATAATAAGAGTAAATATAATAATTAATAAAATAATGTAATAAAATGAGGTAATAAAATGATTAAAAATTATACAATAAGGTACAATAATAATAAAAAAATACCCCATTAATTTCTCCACTTAACAATCCCCGCTTTTCCTCTAAAAAAAAAAAAAAAATGGAAACGTAGTTGTATTTACAAAGGATGGGATTAAGATGGCCTAGGATTAGGATTGGGTTAGGATGGACAAGGGTTAGGATGGACAAGGATTAGGATTGGGTGAGAATGGATTTATGGAACGAGCTCCTGCTCTTCGGTTTCCTGTGGGCGACATTTCTTCAGACAGCTTACATGCCACATTCCTACTGACTTCCCACTAGCTAACTCTTCTAACTCGTAAGTCACGGATCCTATTCTCCTCTTGACCTTGCGTTTGGCGAACTTCGGTGCCAACTTACTTGCAAACTGATCCGCCGCACTCGATAAATAGTGAGTTTTGCACCACACTATTTCTCCTGGCACGAATTCTTCCGGGCGCCTCCGTAAATTATAAGACCGTTGACCCTTCTCATACGCGGTATTTAGCCTCTCCTGTACCTCGGAAAACAAACCAGGCATCCGAGCAAGCTTCTCCAAACGATCCGCTCGATCTACCTCCATATCTGCCAGTTTTCCCGGGCTAAACTGTCCCGCATGGTCTCTTCCGGCACGAGGCAACTCCCGTCCAAACAATACATAGGCTGGAGTTAGCCCTGTGGCTGCATGTTTGGCCGTGTTTATTGCAAACGCCATCTTCGGGATGTCCTGATCCCAATTCTTGTGGTTGCCTTTCACAAATGAGGCCAGCATTGCCTTCACCACCCTATTAACACGTTCCGTAGGATTGGCTTGTGGGTGATATAGCGGCGTGTACCATGGTGCTACGTTATACTCTTCCATCTTCTTCTGGAATATTGCCGCCCTAAACTGTGCACCATTATCACAAATTACACTTTGGGGGACGCCATATTTGAGGAAAATTTCCTGCTCCACCAGTTCCGTAACCTTTTTAGCGGACGCTTCTCTTAACGGAAACAATGACACGTGTTTCGAAAAGTAGTCGCAGACTACTAATATGTACTTATTTTGCTTGGTGGATCTCGGAAGTGGGCCCATTAAATCTGCAGTGATCAATTGAAAGGGGCCAGTAACTATCCGCTGTTTCCCCATACATCCAGCCGGCAGGGTGGAGCTTGGCTTGATCGACTGACACGTCTGGCATCTCGAGACATAGTGAGCCACGTCCGCATTCATGGCTGGCCAGTAGAACATCTCTTTAATCCTCTGCAACGTTTTATAGGTACCGAGATGACCTGAAATGGCGTTGTCGTGGTTATCGGACATTACCTTCCTCCGCTTGGATTTGGGTACCACTTGCTTCCAGGGTCTATCTTCTCCCAGTATCTTACTGGAGTCAACTACCCTCTTATACAACTTGCCGTTTTCCACCTTCCAACTAGGATAATTTTCCGGGAGTTTCGCAATCTGCGAGCACATCTTCTTGTACCAGTCATCTAGAGAATCCGGTGAACAGTCCAGTACCTCTGCAACTGGGTCTTCTTCTCTTCTGGAGAGGGCATCGGCGGCTTGATTTAGTTTACCGGCACGATGTTGTACCGTAAACTCGTACTGTTGCAGTTTAACTGCCCATCTTGCCAAACGACCCTGGGGGTCTTTTAAGCTGTGAAGCCATTTCTGAGCCATATGGTCTGTCACGACTTCAAATCTCATACCCTCCAGGTATGGGCGAAACTTTTCGATGGCCCACAGTACAGCAAGACACTCCTTTTCAGTCGTTGAAAAGTTCTTTTCATTTCTTGTTAACGAACGACTAGCGTACGCAATCGGCTTCTCCCCGTCTTCAAAAACTTGTGCCAGAATGGCACCTAAGCCTGAATCTGAGGCGTCCGTCTGCAGGATAAATGGTCTTGAAAAGTCTGGGCAGGTGAGAACCGGAGCGGAGATTAAAATTTCTTTCAATTGTGTAAAAGCTCGGCTTTGTTCTTCTCCCCAATTCCATCGTTTGTTCTTCTTCAGCAGATCAGACAGCGGCGCACTTACTGTGGAAAAATGAGGGACAAACCTCCTGTACCATGAGGCAAGTCCTAGAAATCGTCTGACTTGACGCACTGTACGAGGTTGAGGAAAATTCAGTATAGCATTCACCTTATCCGGGTCAACATGAAGGCCGTTCTTGTCGACGACGTAGCCCAGGTATCGTAACTCACTTCGACAGAGTTGAGTCTTTTCCCAATTCACTACTAGGCCCGCTTTCTGCAGCCTTTCAAATACCTCTGTGAGAACGGCGATATGGTCCTCAAAGTCTGAAGTCGCGATGATTATGTCATCCAGGTAGACGAAGACTTTCGGCGCTAGCTCCGGTCCGATTAAGCGATCCATAAGACGCTGCCACGTGGCCGGAGAGTTATGCAGCCCGAACGGCATGCGGACGAAGTGGAATAAGCCTCTGCCAGGGATTGTGAAGGCTGTCTTCTCACGATCTCTTTCCGTCACCTTGATCTGCCAATATGCTGACTTTAGATCTACCGAAGACAGGTACTTGGCTTCTCGCAGCTGGTCCAATATCTGGCTGACATATGGGATTGGGTAGGCGTCCTTCTTGGTGACTGTATTCAATTTCCTGTAGTCAACGCAGAATCTATACTTCCCGTCTGGCTTCTTAACTAATATTGCGGGGGATGACCATGGACTCGAACTACGTTCTACTATTCCCCTAGCTAACATATCATCCAGCTCTTCATTAATGACCGCCTGGATCGCGGGTGATACGGGATAGTACCTTTGCTTTATGGGCGTGGCATCTCCGGTATCTATCCGATGCTCGACCAGGTCAGTGCTACCCAAGATAGTTGTTGGAGGTCTCTTCCACTGCTTCAGCAACTGTTCGACCTGCTCCTCTTGTTCGGCGTTGAGGTCGCTTCGGTCGACCAATGCTGCACTGACTATACCTCCTTCCGCGGATCCTTCCTCTGCCTCACTGAACATCCACTGTCTGTTCTTGATGTCGGGAACGATGCTCATCTTTTCCCAGAAATCCACGCCAAGGATTAGAGAGTTGACTAGAGAAGGCACTACCAGGAAATCAATAACTTTGACCTTGCCCGCCAATTCCACTGGGATTTCGATGGCTCCCAGAACTTTACAATGGGCTCCGTTGGCTGTAGTCACCTTCAACTGGGGATTTTTCCTTAATCTCAGACCTGATTTGCTGAGCTTAGCCCACCCAGAACCTCCTATCAATGACCTACTAGCGCCAGAGTCCAATAGTCCTGTAAACTTTAGCCCAAACAAGGTCACAGTGATGTGCGGTCTTCCATCTTTTTCTTTGGCCATTTGGGCAAGGGGTCGAGCTTGGGGATTACCCTGCATAAAACTTTTTACGACCGCAACCCATTCTTTCCAATCGGGATCGGTGGTGGACATAAAAGGCCGATTCAAGTTCTGTCCACTTAAACATTGGAGTTTCCCGACTTGGGTTGACAGTTAGAGCAGCCTACTTGTTTACTTCCGGGTAGCCTATCCTTTCTTGCTGGACATACCCTCTGCGTGTGGCCTACCATGTGACATATCCAACACCGGAGGGGGACTACTGTTCTTTTAGGTTCGAATCCTGGGTTTGAAGCCGGTGTTGCTTGTGTTTCGGCAACGCTAAACTTGTGTTGGCGGCTACGGGCACCTTTGTAGGCTAAGTCAGGTTCCATAAACCCTCTTGCAGGTGGTTCTTCATATCTCGACGCTAAGGTTGCCCCCACCTCAAGCTTTCGTAGTAACTCCTCCAATTCAGATACGGAGTTAAAGACCGTTAATGGGAGAAGAGCGAGATATTCTCTTTTTACGTTCCTCTGAATAATGTTGAGTTGTTCCCTTTCTGACAACGGTGAGGAAAGTCGAGAAAACAGAGCTCTCATTTTAGCGATGTAGATAGAGGGGTGTTCTTCTGGTCCTTGAGTCCTCTTCCTGATTACCTCTATCAGTCGGTTGTCGTAGTCGGCGTCTAAGAAAGTCTGGCGCAAATGTTGAACAAGCTCATCCCAGGTGTTGATGGTATCCCTCTTCGAACGAAACCATACAAGAGCGGTGCCTCGGAACAGATCGCTTGCCGATAGAAAGAGTTCCTCCTTCGTAATGCCACGCGCTAGCCTGCGATCCTCTACTTCCTCCAGAAATGAACCAAGTGTTAGATCTTTCTCCTCTCCTGAGAAGGTGATGCCCCATTTGTATATCCTTAAGTCCTTGGGCAACGATCTTTCTTTGCTAAAAGCCTCCAAAGGCCGAGGGCCTTCTTGAATAGTACTAGTACTAGGTAAAGCTGTTTTAGCTGTGGGTACCACTTCTCTTTCCTTCGGTGGGCCCGCAGTAACCTGTGCCGCTGGTGCAACGGGAGCTTCTTTTGTTGAGGGAGCTAGTCTTACCAATTGACCCAATAAACCTTTACATTTCGCAGACAGCTCCGCCTTCGTCTTAGATAAGACGTCATCTAATGCCTTGTCTGGCAAACGCCCGAGTCGTTGATAAACGTGCTCCAGTCTGGCTTGGAAACGTTTAACCTCCTTCAAGTCCTGAGAATCCATCACCTCCATGTCTCCAATAATTAATTCTAGCTTCCCCCGGCAGGTCTCTATCTCTTTATCCGCCGGTAAGGCTGCAATAGCTGACTCAACCGGGCCAACTTGGCTATTTATAGCTCGTAGTAGTCTGCGCCTCATATCAGTTACATTTCCTTCAGTGGGAAGTGCCCGAATGCTAAGTTCATAAAAATGAGCTCATCTTTGAGGAGACGGTAAATGTCCATGGTGATAGGGTAAATACGGGTTTACAAAATTAAGGAATAAATTGGCTTTAACGGATAAATAAATAGGTGGCAGCTATATATATAAAAAATTAATAATTATTTGCACAATAAAATTATCATATGATATCAAAACACCTTAGGGAAATTAAGGAAGTGGAATAAAGTGGGCCCCACGTTGGGCGCCAAAAATTTCTTGTTACCCCTCTTTGAGGTAAACTAAGAAAATATTAATTTATAGTAGCCCTAGCTCAGTGAAGAGGGGAGTGGGTTTGAAATATTTCTGGTAGCTGCCTCCCGGTCATTAACAAACCAATAAATAAATAAATATAATAAAAATAAATCCACAATCGAAATAAAAATAAGAGTTAGTGGAGAATATTACCAGTACACTTAATAATGAAGTTAACTAAATAAATTAAAAAAAACCTTGGGCGCCACGTAATTTTTACGGAAATGTTGTTCTGGAATTACGAAACCAGAAGAAGTAATAAAAAAAAATAAAAATTCTATTGACCATATAATAATAATTCCCCTAATAATAAATTAATTAAAATAAAATAAGAAGAGTAAATGATAATGAATTTGGAGTAATTAATAATAATAATCTTAATAATAATAATAACGTGATAATTAAAATCAGAATAAAAATTAGAAAAATTTTATTAAGAAAAAAAAAAAATAATAATAAGTCGAGGACGGACAAAAAAAGAAAAAAAAGAGAAATCCGAAGAAAACAAATTAAAATGTAAGCAGATGTAACCGGGGATCGAACTCTCGTTCTTTCCACTGCCAGACCGATTCTCTGCTGACCTAGCTATACTGCTACTAGTGGCTGTACTATCTTCAACTCACTACTTACCCCACTCCTGCCGTGAGTATTACAGTGATTGACCTTGACTTACTCTCTATTCTATTTTTAGCATGCAAGATAAAAGGAAAATAAAAGATTTAAAAAGAAAATGAAATAAGAAGAAAAGAAACAGAAAGTCTATATTTACAATAATTAAAAGAAAATTTAAAGAAAATAAAGGTACCTTTCACAAGAAAATTACAGGAAAAAAAAGAATAAAATTACAAACCTAAGATTGAAAATAGAAAATAAAGAACAAGCAGATACAGATAAAAAAAAAGAAAATGAAAATTACAAATCTTAGAGGGAAAGTAGAAAATAAAGAACGAGATAATACAGATAAAAAAAGAAAGTGAAAATTACCAATCTAAGAAAAAAATAGAAAATATAGGAAAACTTACTTAACTAACACTAATTTATCCTCTAAATATATACAAGAAAGTAATGAATATTTACAGTCTTTTTCCCCACGTTTTTCTTTCCTCGTGGCCACACCAGTCCGTCGATCCAGCCGAATCCCCTCAATCCTCAGTTGGTTTTCTTCCAATCCTCCTTGGTATCAGGATGGCTGATTAGCTGGGATCCCAGACACTATTTAAATTCTATTAACTTTAGAATTTATAGAAAATCCTCCTAAGAGTACGGCATGCCACACACCTCAATCTCTCTCTCTAGGTAACCACAATCTACCTTCCCTCACTGCGTCTTCCTCTCACAGCCTTCTCTTTCATTGAGGCATTACACAGTTTTCACAAAAATTTAATAAAATAAAACGGGTTTCTTCTTTTCCATTTTTTTTCGAGTAAAACAAGTCTTCTTAATGTTGTAGAAGATTAAAATAGTAAAAAAAATTCGTTGTAGAATCCACCGTTGACCAGCTGGTCCCAGCTCCCGCAAAATTGCGCTCTTGCCGCGCTTTCAGTGGTGATGTGGCGGTCTTACACATGGCAGGGGGGTGCGCGGGTGCACTAAGCTAGTCAGCAGGCCTGGCAGCCTCTGCCATCTAGCGGCTTGTTCGCTAACTATTTTCAGGTAATTAGGGATAATACCAGCAAATATATAATGATTAAAAGAAAACAAATAGGGATCATAATAATAAGAGTAAATATAATAATTAATAAAATAATGTAATAAAATGAGGTAATAAAATGATTAAAAATTATACAATAAGGTGCTATAATAATAAAAAAAATACCCCATTAATTTCTCCACTTAACAAACATAATTCTACATCCATCCCTTCCCCCCCCAAACCCTTTAAACCAATTTCCCCGGAAAATATTTGAAATAGAGGCTTTTATTGTGTAGTTAGTGTGCAATGTGTAAAGAAAATCGTAGGAGCCGTTTTCCAGAAATCCGCAAAAATCTAAGTAAAGTGGTACTTCTGGATGATTGATTTTGACAAAAAAAAAGTTATTTATCCGGTGATGTTTATGAACCTTAATTACAGCGATATTCTTGTTTTAAATTCCTAAATTAATTCCTAAGTAGATGTGACTAATGTAATCATGTTAAAGCTGCTAAACAAACTTTATATGAAAATCTGTTTGAACAATCGAACTTAGTAAATGTATTGTTACCGCCGGATGTGCTTATGCCCCCCCCCCCCGGCATCGGTGGGTATAGAGCCCAGAAATTTAATCCATCTGGGATGGAATGGGGAGGAGAGAAAGGAAACTCAGGACGGTTAGCAGCAGAGAGGTTGTGCGAGAGCAACACTACAATAGACGGCTTCTATGTAATAAATTTTTCGTATTCAGCAAAAAAATCGTATCGACGGATTTCCCAGCTGTCGGAAAGTGCCAGACACCCCGAAGGGGATAGAGCCAGCCGCTAAGAATAGATAGCAAATACGTGAGCAATAAAACTATCAGGTGAGAAGGTGCTCAACTTGAGCTGTTGGATGAGCCATCCTTCCCTACTAAAACGATCAAAACAAGCAGAAGAAGAATTGAGGACTAGAAGTATGGGTTCAGGGAAAGAAGAAAACTATAAATAGTTTGTAAATCGAAAGCAGCAATAGGTTAGGTAGGAGCTATTTTTCTTTTTAATAAAGTTTAATTTTAATTTATTTCTTATTTTTTTAATTCAATTTTCTTCATTTTTTTCCTCTTAAAAAAATGTATTTGTTGATTTTTGTTTAATTATACTCGTATGTGTAGAATATGTTGAGGTTGGCATTACACCTCTAGCAGTGTACGACGCAAGAAGTGTAATGGCTGCTCTCTCACTTGTTTTTTCGATATGCTTGTGAACCTATGCATTGTATTATGTGTTTCTTATGGTTAAACTAAATATACTTATTTTATTTAATATTTTTTGTGTTCCCTACAATTTCAGGTGTGGGGTTGTACTTTCGGTTTTGACTGGTTATACTGTTCAATTTGGTCAACTTGTGGATTATATACTGTCTTACTGTGCATATATTTATTAAAACCATTTCAGTTAATAACATTTCTGTGGGGTTGTACTTTGGTTTTTACTGGTTATACTGTGTACATATTTATTAAAACGAATTTAAATAACATTTCTATCTTATTTAGTGTTGAAAAGCTTGTGAAGAAAATTATAACCTGGGATCAGTAAGTACATTTTACTTAATCATTTAAGATGGAGAAGTTGGAAAACAATTCTTTTATTAAAGCAAACATTTTAAACGCTAAACTTAAAACCATTGTGACTTTTCATCAGCTTGTTTATGGGGAAGAAGGTAACAGAAATAGAAGAAAAAGACTACGTGAGTTTGAAGGTTTTAAATTTACGAAGTATTCACAAGAATATCGGGGCAAAATTGACTGGATTAAAGACAATTTAAAATTGGGTGATTTATTTGCCATTTGCACTATTTTGGAAATAGATTTTGAAGGTTCACAGCAAGAACTTGCTGAGCGTTTATTAGAAAGCTTGATGAATATTAATTCGTTGGCCCAAGATGATAATGACTGTGACGAAGACACACAAAGTGATGAAGATGATGAAGTAGAAGTGAAAGTTAAACCAGAAGGTAACGTGCCGATTTATGGTAACAACATTACAAGTCCTAGGTCTACAATGACATTCAAAGATGTACAGGACAGTATTCGACCGTTTAGCGGGGAATATAACTTTTCCATCGAAGTATGGATTGATGAATTTGAAGAAATAGCAAAAATCATGCAATGGAATGATCTCGAAAAATTAGTTTATGCTAAAAAATCACTAAGAGGCTTAGCAAAAGTTTGTGTCTATGGCGAGAGGAAGTTGATATCATTTAGAAATTTAAAGAATATATTAATTGAAGAATTTTCTCAAAATAGTGTTGAGCTCCATGATATGATGTCGAAGAGGCAAATGAAAAGAGAGGAAAGTATATTTCAGTATTATCTTGTTATGAAAGAGATGGCGTCTAGAGGAGCTATCGAAAGTGATGCTCTCATTAAATATATTGTTGATGGGATACCAGATTCGGCTGAAAATAAACTTACACTTTATGAATCGAAGAACTTAAAAGAATTAAAGTCTAAATTAGAGATTTATGATAAGGTAAGAACAAAATTTACTAATAAATCTTGTTCATTTTCTTCAGGAAAGTTCCAAATGTCTAAAAAATCACCATCGTCTACTGGCATGACGATGACATGCTTTAATTGCAACCAAGAAGGGCATAAAGTATCAGAATGCAAGCAGCCAAAACGGAAGCGAGGCAGTTGCTTTAAATATGGAAAGATGGGCCACAGGCAAAAGGATTGTCGCAGCACTCAGCTGTCAAAGAGTACTGGAAAGGATGCCACCAGCTCTACTTATATTGTCCATGATGTTGTCACGTCGTCTCCGTATTACACGAGTATAGTCATAGACAAGGGAACGGAGGATTGTGAGGTGGAGGCTATAATTGATACAGGCTCAGGTATTTCATTATTAACATGTGACCTGGTGAATAATGAAAATATAGAAACTGTAAGTAAACAAAATTTTGAAGGCATTAACAAAAGTAAATTAAGTGTTTTGGGCAAAATTTCTTGCAAAGTTTTAGTCAAACAGTGTAATGTGAAATTAAAAATGACCTTTTTTATTGTAGATAAAGATACTATACCATACAAATGTTTGTTAGGCAGGGATTTTGTAGCAAACCCTAGGATTAAAATTAATTTTTCTGATGTAGTAACTATTTGTTCTAGCAAAGCTCAAGAGATATGTCCAAATAAAACTCATGAAGGCGATAACGCTTTGATGTTAATCGACAGTGGTGATGCGGCGTCTGAGACAGAGGTGCTGATGAATCAGAATCTAAGTTTGACTGTAAAAGAGTCCGTGAGTAAAATGATAAATAACTATTTACATTCTGATAAACCCTTAGAGTCAAATGTGAATCTGGAAGCCGAAATACTTTACTTAATAATCACGAAACTTTTCACTTTGCCCCGAGACGTTTGTCCCACGTAGAAAAAATTGAGCTTCAAAAAATCATTGATGATTTGCTTGTACGAAACGTAATCCGGGAAAGTAATTCTCCTTATGCTTCCCCAATCGTACTAGTAAAAAAGAAAACTGGAGATTTAAGACTGTGCGTAGATTTTCGTGAGCTAAATAAGTGGACCGTTAAGGATAGGTTTCCGCTACCTCTTATAGACGATCAGTTAGATAAGTTAGCTGGGAAAAAGTTCTTTACAAAATTAGACTTAAAGAGCGCTTTTCATCAAATCAAGCTGACAGAGAACTCAATGAAATACACCTCCTTTGTCACCCCGATGGGCCAGTACGAATTCACAAGGCTACCGTTTGGTTGGTGCAATAGCCCAAGTGGTATTTATGCGTTTTATAAATAAAATATTCAAACAATTAATTTTGGATTCGAAAGTATGCGTATTTTGGATGATATCCTAATCGCCACACAAGATATTAGTGAGCATTTAATTTCTTTAAATAATGTTTTAGAACTGTTGACCAATAATTCTCTTGAATTAAGATTAGACAAATATGTCTTTTTAATGACTACCATATCGTATTTAGGTTACATAGTTGATGAGAATAGTATTGCTCCTTGTAAAGAACATATAGAATCAGTGGCCCAGTACCCTTTGCCAAAAAATGTCAGAGACGTCCAAAGCTTTTTAGGCCTTGTAAGTTATTTCAGACGCTTTGTCGCCAATATTTCATTGATAGCAGCTCCTTTGTACAATCTAACTAAGAAATCAGTTCAGTTCAGTTTTGGTACAGAAGAGTTAAAAGCTTTTAATACATTAAAAGGTCGCTTAACTAGTGCCCCAGTTTATCTATTTATTCTCCAATCGCGGAAACTGAGCTTCATTGCGACGCTAGTAGTTTGGAATTTGGATCTGTTCTGTTACAGAAACAAAAGGATGGTTCGTTTCATCCAACTGCATACTTCAGTAAACGCACAACAGGTATTGAACAAAGTATCACAGCTTTGAACTGGAATGTCTTTGCATATTTTATTCTCTTAAGAGATTTCATACATATTTATATGGGATTTCATTTAAGTTATTTACAGATTGTAACAGTCTGAAACTTGCTCTAGATAAGAAGGATATAAATCCGAGGATAGCTAGATGGGCTTTAGCTTTCCAAAATTATAATTTTAGTGTAGCACATAGGCCTGCCAATAGAATGAAGCACGTAGATGCCCTAAGCAGAATACACAATGTGTTAATGCTGGAAGAAAATACTTTAGAACAAAATTTAGCCTTACAGCAGATGCAGGATCTGGGAATAGGCAAAATAAGGAAACTTTTAGAGGAAACAGAACACCCTAAATTCGAACTAAGAAAGGGATTGGTGTACCGTAAAAAGAATAATAAAATCTTATTTGTTGTCCCTAGTAGAATGGAAATTCAAATTATGAGAATCTATCATGACGATATCGGTCACATAGGAGTTGATAAAACAATAGAGTTAATAACACGTTCATATTGGTTTTCCCGTATGAGGGATAAAGTAAAAAAATATATACAAAATTGTCTCAAATGCATAGTTTATTCACCATTAAGTGGTAGGAAAGAAGGCGAATTGCATAATATTCCGAAGGGAGAAGAACCTTTTGTAAGTTTGCATATAGATCATCTTGGTCCACTTGAGAAGACCTCTAGAGGGTATAGGTTCATTTTTGAGATTATTGACGGTTTTACCAAGTACATTAAGTTGTATCCGTGTAAATCTACCGATAGGAAAGAGGCGATCAAACATTTGGTCGGTTATTTCGCCAGTTATAGTCAACCACTCAGATTAATTTCAGACAGGGGAACTGCCTTTACCTCAACTGCCTTTAGGGAATATTTAACAGCCCGAGGAATAGAGCACGTATTAATCGCAACAGGAACACCAAGGGCTAATGGCCAAATAGAAAGAAGTAACCGGGATATAATTCCTATGCTAGCAAAATCGGTTCCCGATATATCTAAATGGGATACTAAGTTACATGATGTCGAATTTGCGTTTAATAATACATACCACCGAGTAACGAAAACTATTCCAAGCAAATTACTTTTCGGTGTGAACCAGCGGGGAAAAGTGAAAGATGCCTTGCGGTTGTATTTAGATCAATTAAATGAATCGGAACGAAACTTGGATACTATCCAAGAGACTGCGGCTGAACAAATTGAAATCAGCCAGAAACAGAATAAATTGGATTATGATAAAAAGCATAAAGCTCCAACGAAATATAATATAGGTGATTTCGTTATGGTTAGGAACACCGACACAACCCCGGGTGTAAACAAAAAATTAATACCTAAGTACCGCGGACCGTACGCAATTAAGAAAATTCTACCAAATGATCGGTATGTTTTGAGAGATGTAGATGAGTTTCAGATTACACAAAAACCATTTGAGGGAATATATGAATCAGGTAGGATGAGACCGTGGCAAGGTGTATCGAATACAGACCTGGATCTTGATGAATCAGCCTAGTCTCCGTTTGTCGTGATGCCACTGATGATTAAATTTATTTTAATTAACTGGTGTTACAGGTACTATTGCATCTGAATAAAAGACATAAATTTCAAGCTTTGCATTCAAAAGGCCTTTATGTTCCTGGTATAATTATGATATTTTATGTTTTATGTAAACTTATGTCTTATGTTATGTCACCCTATGTTAATCTTATGATTGCCTTTTGATAGCTTATGCATTATTTAATCTAAAACATTTATGTGATCAGAACTTTAGCAATAGCGTTATGTTTGTAGATACAGTAGTACTTGTGTTGCCATGACTAAGGATCAAGGACGATCTGATGTCAGATTGGCCGAACTGTAGAATATGTTTAGGTTGGCATTACACCTCTAGCAGTGTACGACGCAAGAAGTGTAATGGCTGCTCTCTCACTTGTTTATTCAATATGCTTGTGAACCTATGCATTGTATTATGTGTTTCTTATGGTTAAACTAAATATACTTATTTTATTTAATATTTTTTGTGTTCCCTGCATATGTGTGATTTTAATAGAAAAATGTATTCTTATTGAACACCTGCTTGTTAGCTCCTATTAGGCGAAAGACTTACATAGTAGCCGTTGAAATTGTGTAACTGATACGAGTAGAGTGGCTGAGTGATACTAGATGCTAGGTTGCTAAGTAGTGTATCACCAGATCGATTCCGGGAGGCCAGCTTTTTTAAATTCTTTTTATTTTACGTTTCCCCCCCTTCTTCCTCTTATTTCTTTTTTTTTCTGCATTTCTCTTGAGTAAATTAACTTGTCTGATTTTTTGGACTTGCTTTCTTCTTTTCTTTCTCTTTCTCTCGTTCCTTCTTTTCATATTTTTCTTCCTCCTCCCTTTCTCTACCCTTTTCTTTTCCTTTGGTTTCATTGTTTTCTTTTCCCTTTTGTTTAATTTTGCTCCTTTTAATTTACCTGTTTCCCCTTTTCTCCCCTCCTTGATCTAGAATCCCCCCGTCTCCACTGTCCTAGCTGAGGTGATTTCGCTCCAGTTTGGGAGCTACTCATAGGAAGAGGGTAACAGTATGTAAAATTGATTAGATTGGTACAAACGACCAATTGTTGTTTATAGGTAGCGATAACAACTCACTATATTGATGGTAGAACTTATACCATGTTTGTTTTAGGTCCACATAACTTGAATCTGCGAAAACCATCCAGCCCAGAAATGTTGCTTGTTCAGTTTAAGGATAAAACCTAATATCCTCTCAGAATGCCCCTAAAATAGTTCCATTGTATATATCAATGCAGTTAAC
Organism: Triatoma infestans; assembly: GCA_011037195.1. Taxonomy (NCBI): domain Eukaryota; kingdom Metazoa; phylum Arthropoda; class Insecta; order Hemiptera; family Reduviidae; genus Triatoma; species Triatoma infestans. The sequence continues at coordinate 27,627 of JAAEAF010000439.1, forward strand.
ATTTCAAGTTTAAAGAAAATCGTTACCGCTTTCGAGAAAATTCAAAACCAAAAAATAAAAAACTCATTGGGAAAACACTGTAAAAAAAATAAAAACACTATTCTGTAAAGCTTGCACTTGCAATTGTAGTGGAAGAAGCAAATGGGAAAAATTGGAAAATAAATATAGTGAATTTAACTTCAATTCAAGTGTATTTTGGTGTAATGAAAAGAATCAGGTACTACTATTAATTTAAGGTCAATGCTATTGAAGAGACAAAGGGACAAGGGCTACCAAGAGAAACATTCTTTCACGAGTTGTCTTACAGCAGTTCACCAGTATAAATTCGACATTCAATGAGTATTTACAGAGATAGAACATCAGTGCCAGTTATAAGTGTTAACATTTGAGTTCCAATCAATCTAGCTGAATAATTGATTCTGTAATAATTATAAGTTAACAAATTCACAAATAATAACTGTAAAGTTATTAAATTCATTTTGAGTTAATATATTTATTTCAATCTAGTGGTAACTTTACTTATTTCTCAAACTTGTCTCTCTTTCTCAAACATACACAATCACAAGCCTGTTGCAAACACTACACACACCACCAATAACATTTCATAGTTGACTGATTTTTCATCAAATTTGGAATTCAAATAACAAATTTCCCTGGAGAAATGCTTCATATAAACATGAATTAGTGTGCGAACATGAGAAAAGAATTCGAATTAGCTTTTTTCGAGAAAATTGGCGAAAAAGTGATAAAAAAATGTGGGGGGGGGGGGGCAATCACACGACTTTATCTTACTGCAATCAATACAATTACAAAATTGACAAATTTCCAATAAAATTGTAATGCTTACAAACGTTGAGATGGGGCTGGCCAAAGGAAAAAATAAAAGAAAATTTTGAAACACATACCGCTTTCTCTTACTGCGATTTACATAGTTATAATCGCGTAATTCTGTTCTATCATACAATCCTACCAGATGTTTAGTTGGCTTAATGTAGCTTCTAAACTTTATAAAACGACTTTTTACTTTCTCTTACTCCTCCTACTAACAGGAAGTATTGGGTTCGTAATAAATTTTCGAAATTGAGTTTTCACCAGAAATGCGTGTTTTAGGGGTCTCCTGAGTACGAACAAATTGTTAGCGAATGGTGTGTGTATGTGATTTAACAGACTAGTTCAAAAATGAAAAGTCGCGGGTAGCACCAACTTGGTATTCCATTTATGTACTGCCATCGCAACAGATACGAAGACAAATTTTTCGGGCAAATCCATCAACCGGAAATGTGACTTTAATAAATAGGTTTTTCAGTTTTTAAAATAAAAATGCCGCTGCCTCCATAATAATTCAGCATTGTTTAGGTTTATAATTATAATTGTTTTCTTTTTTTTAAGTAATTTAATTTTTCTTAATTAATTTTATTAAAAAGAAAATATATTAGTAATTAAAATGAAGTATTGTTTAGAAAATTTATTAACAGTCTGTATTACTGATATTATAATTTTGGAAAAGGGTTCGCCGTCGCGGTGGTTGGAATGGTCCAAGTAATTTATTATTATAATTAATTATTAATTAGTTTACTTTACGTGACTGGTCACCTGTTACAGGTAATTATATAAAATTTTATATAAAATAACTATGCCAGCAAAACATGCTATTATAGCTTGGCTATTAATTAATCTTTTCTCATCCCCCTGAAATTACATGATCAACTTTATAGTTTCTTTTTTTTTAAGCGATATGCTATCAGTTACTAATATAATACTGTTATCTAATGACGTAACAACTAGTGTTGCCAACGTAATGTTGTTCTACAGCACTGACAGATGTAATTTTACCTGTCCTCCTTGGAAAAAGAGAATTTAAATTTAATTATTTTTTATTTATATTATTTATGTATTATTGAAACTGTTGGGTATATGTACATAACGAGTTCAGCATGACATACTTATTGTTCACAAGGGTTATAGTACAATAGTATTAAATATACAGTTCGGTAAAAAAGAAAGAAAAAAAAACGAATTGCCCAAACAAAACAAACTTCTTTTAACTAAATTCAAAGTAGCATTATAACAAAACCAGACTAATCATTTCTCAATGCCTCAATCATGCCTCAATTTTAAAGAATTGGTAAAAGAGTGAAATATACTTTCTAAATATGCATACTTATTTATATTTAGTAAAGTGGCAACATGAATTTCTTTATATAAACTTAAATATTTCTCTCCATAGAATGTATAAAAAGGGCAGTTTGAAAAAATATGTTTTAGCGTTTCTTTATCCTTAAAACACAAGACACACACATCTTCTTCTCCTAGGACATATTTATTTTTATTTATGTGGAAAGTTAACAAAAAGGAGGAACTAATTCTTAGTTGACTAATTAAATGGCATTTATTGAATGGCACATTTAACGATAAATATGACGGTGGGGAGGAATACATTTCTCCCGTCAGTTCTTTATATAAAGTTGAGTAACTAGAATTTCGCATCCTTCTATAATCTGCCTGAAGTAAAGATAGTTTATATTTTTCAAATATCTGACCCACGGTTTTCTTTAGATTAATTGGGTCTTGTTCTTGCCATATTGAATGTAAACCTAAGTCGTGTAAAATGATTTTCAGTTGTGTAGCCCAGTTAAATTTGACAGTGTTGACTCCTGAGAATCTAACTGCATAAGTTTTTTAAAGCAATTTTGGGGTATCTGTTGTCTGGCATGTTCAGCAGTTTCAGCCACCATTTAATCGCCAATTTGAAAACGCTTTATTTTAGATTACTCTGCCCCGCTTCCAGCCTTACCAGGTAAGCTGGTGTACAAGGCGGCCATAACATAACAGCTTTAAAGAATTTACTTTGGACTATTTCTATGTCATCCAGATATCTCAGCGCCCAAATCTCGCTGGCGTATAGCAGGACCGAACGAACCATATTCTCAAACAAACGAATTTTGGCGGCCCAAGAGTCGGAGTAGCATTTTGCTAAAATACCTCGCACAGCGCTGGATGCAGTGATTGCTTTAGCAATCCTATCCTTGGTGGCGAGACTAAACAAAGCAGAGTTGGAGACAATATCTAATCGAGCTAACTGTTTCTAGTGGCTCGTCTTTATAAAATAGAACCTCTTTAGCGGACCTTCCATGACCTTTTTTAAATATAAGTACTTTTGTTTTTTAAATATTTACCGTCAGTTGATTTAGCGTACAATAATTTTCCAGAATCTCAATTTCTTTTGAGCTTCTACAAAGGTGTTTGAAAGAAGAAGGCATCGTCGGCATATAGTAGCGAGGCGATACCCACTTTCTGATCAATGGCAACGGTACTGCAATTATTATGTATGAAATAATACTCATGATCATCTAAGAATATTGCGAGTAGGAGTGACGATATTGAGTCGCCTTGGAGAACACCCCTGGATACATGAAATTCCTCTGTGTAATGATCAGAGACACAAAGTTTTGTGGTTGATTTATTATACATATCTTCCATTATTTTAATAAATTTCCTACTGATGCCAAATGAATATAATTCGTGCCATCCCAATGCTCTGTCGGGATTCTAAACTCTCGCCAGAGAATAAGAATAAGCTTCTCCTCTACTCTAGAGGTAGTAAGACCTATGCTACTATATGCTTGCCCTTCTTGGAGCCTGACCTGTCGATCCAACATCGCCTCGCTACAAATAATACAAAACAAGTTCCTAAGGTTGGTGACATCCTCCCCTCGCTATACCCGTATTACTGATCTCCACCTAAACACGCAAATAGACTATATTGAACACCACATTAGAAAGGTCGCCTTAAAATTCTTTAGTATGTGTGAAGCAAGTCACAATAACCTGTGCAGATAGATAGGGAACTATGACTTGAGCTGTGGGTACAGACTGAGGAGGGTTAAACACTTCTTAATTTAAACATTATGTATATAAATGCTAGGTTTTTTTTTTATATCTTTTCCCTAATTTTAACTAATGCAAACAAATCAATATATTTTACAAATTCTGCTGGAGGTAATAGTGTATACTGGCACTCCTATGTAAATATGTGTATTATATTTGTACATAATTTTGAATAAAGAATTATTATTATTATTAATTTGTGCGATAGTAGGGAGTGAATTACAGAGTCAAAGGCTTTCTGTAAACATACAAATACAGCATAGATTTTCATTTTGTCCTTTACAATCTGGCTACTCACAATAGAAGAGAGAACAAACAGATTATCAGTACAACCTAGTGCCCTGCGAAATCCGCTTTGGTTTTCATTTAAGGGATTGCAATATTCGTCCAGTTTAGAAGACGGGTACTAAGAAGTCGTGTGAATAATTTCAATATGCAGTTCATGAGAAAAATGGCTCTATAATTTTCCGCTTGACTGGGATCTCCTCTTTTAAAAAGCATAAACATCTCAGATTTGACCCAGGAGGAGGGGATTAATTCCTTGTCGAGAATTTTGTCGAACATATCGCGCAAAATAAATAAGCCATTACCAGATAAATATTTATAAAATTCATTGGGTATAAGAGAATTTAAATTTTATATTTTAAAATTAAACTTTCTTGGGAAGGTTTAGTCACATCCGGTGGCAATCGGACGGTTGCACAAAATAATCGCATGCGGCAGCGAGATATCGGGACAATAAGGGTTGAATAATATTACTTTACACCACTCTCAAGAGCAAGTAAAGGCTGCTTTTACATTCTATCACTTGCGACTAAAACTGTAACGTCACTCACAACTTTTGATTGTTACATTATTATCGGTTTCGGAAACAATGTATTACAATTAGAATTTTGTCCATAGTAAAATAAAAGTAGATATAAGTAAAAAGAAAGAAAGTAATAGATAATAGTTACAATAGGTTCTGCACACCAAGTAAGGTTTCGCACAGTGATGCCGTGGGCGCTACAAAAATGTCGAAATTCAACAATAATCAAAATAACAAATTATTTTTGTGAGTTTTAACAAAGTAGTATGGTAGAAAACAATAAATCAATAAACTCTTTTTGCCAATAAGATAATAAATGAAGAGAATAGAAAAATACTTAGGATTGTATACTATGTGAACAATAAATCAACTAAAGAATAATGTCAATAATAATAAAGGAAGAATAGAAAAAAAAAGATGGCGGAACATTTGGAGAAATAGTGCGGGTTTATTGTGAACGGACAGAAAACAGAAGTGGTGGGGAAATGAGTACGAACTAAAGGTTGGTAACACTGACAAGGCAAGTACTCAACATAAAGGAGGAGATTAGACTGCAGTGCTACCAACAAGACAAATCTGCTATGACTCTTCTGCACTCTCCCCTCCCCCGTCGTTTGCTACTCTCTTTTTCATTCATCATTCATTCTGTTTAATTTATTAATTTATTTAATTTTCCATTTATTTATTCACTCTAAATTTCCATATAAATTACGTTTACCTTCTTCTTTTTTGTTTTTTAATTAATCATTTCGTCCATTCATTTAATTTATTCCGTTTATTATTTTTTTTATTTTTACTCTCCAAATATTAATATAAATAAACAAAAAAAATTTCAATTTTCTGCGTACAATAATTATAAATTGAAGTTATTAATGCGTGTCATCAATCTTACAGCGTGACAAGATAAAATATGGTTAGACTTAACCTGCATTACTTAACTGACCTGCCGGGGTTACTAGGTGGTCTTAATATTGTAATACTAACAGCAAACTAAACTTCAGTTAAACAGGAATGAGTGAAAGTGGTGAATCTGTGTGAAACATTCACACGACTTTCTCATACTGCAATTTACAGATTAAATGACTTTTATGAGAAAGCACAGCCACCCCCTCCTACAACAAAAGTAATAGATCTCAGTATTCATAGCTATTATTCTAAATTTAATGAAATCCCACAGTGTTTTTATGGAGTAAATCGCAGAAAAGTAAAAAAAAAAAATCAGAGACATTTTCCGTGATAGCTTGCCTCAGTTTGTGGCCATCGACCGGTTTCAGGATGTTTTTGTTGAACAGTGTAATAACATAGACTTTGCACAGAGCAAATACAGTTGATACACTCGATGACCACAAAATGAGACAGGCTATCACGCAAAAATGTCTCTGATGCTTTCCAGGTATGCGGAACCGACCACCACAACAAATATGAAAAAAAAACCTGTACAGTTTCTTCACACTCGGAATTTTCACAACATATTTAATTCTAATTAATATTATTTAGATGAAAGAGTTGTGTAATAAATTAAAATAACACTTTAGAGGAGAACATAAACCCACCTTTCCCCTAAAGCCTCCTTAAATGAATTTTCTCGCAGAAAGGGCTGAAATAAAAGTTCTGGCACTTTGTATGTATATTTATAAGCCTAGTTTAAAGAAAATCGTTGAGGCTGTTTTCGAAAAATTCTCAAAAAACTGGAAAAAATAAACGTTCAATAAAGTGTTACTTCCGGTTTACCGATTTTGACCAAAATCTTATTGTCAGGTTCTTTGGGGGAACTTAAACTAAATATCAAGTTTCCGCTGATTTTCACTTATTGAGGTATGCTGACCAAACACACAGACCATTTTCTAAAAACCACTTTTTCGGACTCTGGGGACGTAAAAACATGTATTTCCGGTGAAAACTCGATATAAAAAATTTGCCACGACCGCAATACTTGCTCATTCACATTCCCAGTCCCAGAAGTTTGTAGAAAATCTAATAAGAAACGTGGCACTTCCGGTTTAAGAATTTGACACCCATGTTTTCCATACAGATTCCAAGGTCTTAAGATCCCAAACGATATGTCGAGTTTAAAAGTGCTACGATTTTTCGTTTTTTTCTGTTCACGTCCGTATACGCCTTTTTTACTGCACTGATTTTAGAAACAAACAAAAAACTCTGGCTTAAAACGCCCGACTTTCGCCTACTACTCTTAATGACAAACCAACAACTTTGAGTGGTTAAGTCAAGCTTAAACCTAAGTGTAGCAGTGTAGGATCGTAGATGTAGCTTTTATTTCATTTCACTGACAGAAGTGAAAAAAAGAAACAAGAGTTTAAATATATATATAAACTAGGTAAATTTACACACTAAAGTAAAATTCATCGCCATTGGCTTCTTAGATCTCATTGTCTGATTTTAGATTTGTGATTGTACAATATATGAAGAATATTACGGTTTCTTTTATTAAGTATTCAAATATTCTAACGGATGTCTAGGGTCTAATATAATGTCATTTATATTACTAAGAGGATATAAATTTGAAAAAAAATAATAAAACATTACTACAATCAGAGTTTTCTTGCATAAATATCAGCCAAGTTCCTACAAAGAAAAAAAAAAAAATTGAACGGAAGTTCTGCTATTTATGTGATATATTGTACCTCTGTGTATGTGTGTATATAGAGAGAGAATGTAGTGATAGATAGACTATGATAGACAATAGAGATAGAAATATATATAGATAGGATTTGGTGGATGGTAGAAAAGAGACGTGAAAAATCCATTAGAGAACCATTAAAGTTGTCCGTAGATTGATGGCTGCGTCGAAATGAAAACTGCGAGAGATTTTACCATCCGCCTGGGGAATAAGAGAACAATAAAATATATATATAAATAAAGTGTTTTATGTAATCATTATCAGCGGAAATAAACTATTTTAAGTTAAACTGATATTGCAATTTTTTTAATATTTATATATATATCTATATATATATCAAAATTTAATTATTTACAATTAATTTTTCTTCATTTTGCATCCTAATAATGATAATTATACCATAAAATTAAACAATAAAACAAGTAAATATTATATTGTACAAAATGTTTTTTACTGCCAGTAAGAGAGGAAGTATATTGTGATCGTCTCAAATTTTCTAAATTGAGTTTTCACCGGAAATACAGGTTTTTTTGGGATCAGCTGAGTCAGAAACAGTCTGGCTAATGGACTGTTTTTTTTTTTTTTTTGTATGTTTTGTTTGGAGATAATGAAGATAATTATTGGACTATTTTTTTGAGAAAATGGCGCAAAATTGGGGGGGGGGGAGAGGACAAAAATCTCACACACATGTAGACTGTTCTCTTAAAACATGTGTTTCGAATTGAGAGAACCTCAAAAAAATTTAAATTTCCGGTGAAAGCTTAATTTAATATATATATATATACTCAATAGACGATCACATATCCTCTTTAACAACAGTAGTGTTAGAAAAAGTAAAAAGCCAAAAAAATAGCAATAAAAGTTATCGTTGTTATGCAAAGTGCCCAGTTTTGTAATTTTTTATTTTATTAGCTATTAAAGAATGAAGGGAGGGAAGTATAATAAAAAGAATATTGGTTGGAGAAGTATTAGACGTAAGCAAAGAAGGAAAGAATAAGAATATATATATATATATATAAACAAGCGCATGTAAGAGACGGCGGGTTACTCGAAGAAACAAAACAGAAAGTGAAGTAAAGTGTAGGGTAAGGAGAAGGGTTTTGATGGTGGTGTGAGAAAAGAAGACTCCTTGTTGAAGTAGCTGGATCTTGGAGGAGTTGAGAATGAGTGTGGTCAGCTACAGTATTCTGCTCCACTACAATGCAGTTGTTGTTTTGCCGTTGTTATTGTTGTTGTTGCAGACACACAGACACAGACCAAAATGATCATTTATACGCTAGGTTTATTTCCCAACAGCCATTCAACTTGTTCTTCTTTACTCTTACCTCACACTTCTTCTTGTTCGTCTGCTTTTTGTCAACTGTATACTTGTTTTTTCAGTTTTTATTTTTATTTGAGTGTTGCAAAGTGCCAGATAGTCCCTCCTCCGGCCCTTCCGTCCCAAAAAGTAGAGTGCACTACTAGAAAAGACATACTTGCAGACAAACTGACCATCAAGAAAAACTGACCGCCGGCCGACCAATCCATAGAGAGAAGTGTGTGTGTGTGTGTGTGTGGAGACGGCTAACAACACTTGTGTGTTCTTTCTTTGTATATAACTTTCCAAAAGATTGCTGTCTACACTAAAGTTTGTGGCCTCCTTTATCCGTTTTCCAAACAATGGCTACAAACCAATATAGAATAGTGGCCGGATAAAAATCCTATAACAACAAAAGTTTTTTCCTTTCTTTTAATAGTAAATACACTTGTTCTTTCTTTTCCTCCCTCGTTTTCCCGGTTGCAAACAGTAATTTTATAAAGTAGTAGTTAAAAAGAAGATAAAAAAATCTGCTGTAAATACGACTTTCTTATTACAGATTACGACACAAATTTGTCTTCAAACCTGGAAATGGTTCTTTTTTCTTTCTCTCACTGCCAACAGCAGCGAGTATTGCGAGTATTGCGGGTATTGCGAGCCGAACAGAGTTTCACAGGAAATATTGCTTTTTACATACTTTGCTTACGTAAAAAATCTGGACTTTCTATTACTTTAATTAATACAATTTAATCAAGAAATTTGCTTTAAAGTTGCTAAAATACATTGTTTAATTAAGCTGACCATAAAAATGTTGGTGAGGATTTTACTTGTACACTGAGTAGTGTTATGTGGAACGCTCTATCACTAAACCAAGGAAGCGTGTGCAAATTTAAATATAAACTAACTGACAGACCCACCAATACCCCTCTAAAATCAATTTCTTCAGGAAAATGTTTCAAATAAAAGTGATACGTTTCTATCTAAGCAGCAACATTCCAAGTTTAATGAAAATCATTGCAACCATTTTCGAAAAAATTACAAAAAACTCAAAAACATATTCTGTAAAATCCCACTTCCGGTTAACCGATTTTTTCCAAATTTGGAATTCTATCAATGCTTCTAATGTGTATTAATATTAGGTATGTAATAACATACCTATAAGACATTTATAACATTAAAAAAAATTTCTTTTTATTAAGGGGCCCCAGAACGTGTATTTCCGGTGAAAATTATATTTCAAAAATCTGGCATGATCGCAATACTCCCTCTTCTTACCAGGTAGGAGTAAGTGAAAGTAAAAAATGTTTTTAGTGCCCAGTCTGTCTGTGCGTGTGTGAACGAAATATCTCAAAAACAAAAAAAAATACGAAAAAACGCAGGGCGTTCAAATTTGACATACTGTTTTGGTAGCACCTAACAGCATCTCACAAGAACGTTTTGGAGAACATCCATCAACCACCTTTACTAAACAGTCTTATTTCTATTGTCAGTTTTACGCGATTTCCTTGAAAATTTCTTCAGCGATTTTCTTTAAACTTCGGATATTGTCCAAACAGATGAATGCCCATCACTGAGTAAAATTAATTTTTTAGTAAATGAGGTGGAGGAGAGGGAAAGTTAAGCTTTCCTCTAAAGTACAACTTCTGTATAATATATGGTTCTCCTACCTACATAATATTAAGACAAATTTGAAGCAAAATGGTAGAATTCCAAATCTGAAGAATTTCTGTTGACTTGTTAGAGACTCGTTAGAAAATTTTTAGTTTTATGTAATTTTCTTGAAATCGACTGAAAATAATTTTCTTTAAACTTGGAGCAAGTTTGTTTAATTGTCGTTGGCTATGGACTGCAAAGTAATTACTTGAAATGCTGGCTGCTATAGTTACGTACTTGTACCCCCCCATCACGTTTACATTTAAGTTTCAAGTACAAATTCCAAGCTTAAAGAAACATTTCAGTTTCATAATTAAATTAACTGCAGTAAGAGAAAGTAATGACTGTGTATAACTCCAGACGTTCCTGACAGCTGAACTACCATAAAAGAAATAATTAACTGATGGTTTGCTTCAGAGCAAAAAATAAAAATGTGGACCAAATTAAAATAAAAAAAATTGTTGCTCTCCATTTTGTAAAAATATTAATTTAAAAAAAGTTTCAGCTCAGAGTTTTCTACGCCAAATAGAAAATTATACAGTCATATGTGAAAGTTTAATTTACAATGCGGCGATGTCAGCTACACTCTCAGGCCAATTAATTAAACTTAGAAAGCAGAAAACTATAACATATTTAACCAGCCAGCCGTGCTTCCAGCACTTCCAGACCGAGGACTATATAAACACAACTTCACAATACCACTAATTATACAAAACGACCTTTAGTCACCATTTGTGACTACTCGAGAAAGTAGACAGGTAGTACAGTCCACAAGAGAACGTCAATGACATTGAATCAACTCTCATATAATATTTGAAATTTGACGCTACTAATTTCACAGAACTAAAATTAAAATAAATTTTTTTGTGAGAAAAAATGTTACAAGTAAAAGTAATATATTTATATTGGTCCAGTTAGTGTTCCCAGTTTAAAGGAAATCGTTGGAGGAAAATTCCAAGAAACTTAATAAGTTATACTGTAAAGTCGCATTTCCGGTTCAATGATTTTTTTCAAATGTTGAATACTAGCAATACTTTAATATTATGTAGATGGTAAAACAATAAATTGTACTGAAGTGGTACTTGAGAGAGGAAAACCTGAACTTACTGGATCCCCAGAACAACAACAACAACAACAACAAAATCTATTTTCCCGGGAAAATATTTGGAATAAAACTAATAGATATTTGTGTATGTAGATAGTATCAGAGTTTAAAGAAAATCTTGGAGTCGTTTTTGACAAAATCACGACAAACTGAAAGAAAGAAAAAGGAAAATATTCGGTAAAGTCGTACTTTCGGCTGATGGTTTTGAGTTGTATGGGTTTGAGCTGTATACGATTTTCCTTTCTTAGAGATTCATTTTTCTACAGATCTAGACCATTCAGGAAAAACTATTTTTTTCTCTCTTTAAATAAATAAATTTAATAAAATAAACCGATAAATTAAAATAAATCGGTTTATTTCCCGTGAAAACTCAGTTTCGTAACGTTAAAGCGATCGCTTCACGAAACTTCCTTCATTCTACTGTAGTTAGAGAAATTAATTTACACGCATAGATTGTTGTTTGAAACTGGTTTTTTTTCCCTTGAAATCTGATTTTAGAGGAAAACTGGGGAAGTTAAGAACGATGTAAACTAAACTGCCGTTGCAGCATACTTAGTGTATAAATCACCATTATGCATAAATAATGTCAAGAGATAAGTACTTTTTTTGGTAAAATAAAGTGGCTCAGTATAAACCGACATTTCGTCCTTATTGCAATAAGTTTTTACAGGGTTGGTTGTTTCTTTGAGTTTTAGACCAACACTCAAGTCCGAAAGATTAGTATAATAGCAAAGAATTTTTTTCTTTTCGTAGCCTAATTCATTTTATTTTAGGCTTTTTTCGTTTATTTTAGCCGGCTTCAGAGTTGGAAGATATCTCCAAATTTTTTATATTGATGGTATGGGAAAAGGCATGATCCAAGCAGGAACTTGGAGACGGAAACTGGGTTAAAATACCAGAAGATCTACCTAGAGCTGCTAGTTTAAGCTGTAATACATTTGTTGTAAGACATGAGCGCTTGTCTTTCTCAGACCATTAGCCGTTATTCTATAGTCTGTGCGACAAATAGAGTGCGCTGTAAAAAGCTTTAAATATTTCATCTATTTAAATTTCTATTGGCGAGGATCATAAAGAAGTTGCAATAGTTTTATTTTGAATATTTTTATTGTAATTACGTTTATGAACATACCTACAAACTCCCATTTTATTATTCACTAAGTTCACAATACTGTTGAAGTTACTGCTATTACTATAGATGTTATAACAATAGCAAAGGTTATAGCATTTAAGTGAAGGTTATGATGGTTACGAGACAGAGAGAGATTCCACTATTACTGTTACTTACAATAAAAGCTTCCTTTAACTGTAACAATATCACTGGGCAAGATTTTTTTTTTTTTTTTTGCCATGGTGCACATATGGGTGTGCTGTATGTAAGAGAGTTGTTCTATTGGACGGCCACTTTGCAATAACCACTATTAAATGTTTTTAAAAGATTGTACTAGATTTTTATTAGCACAATGTCACTTAAATTTATTAAAACGATGGGATTTAGATGTTATTATTTTCTTGTAACGCTTTATCAGGACATAAGAAACAAAAGAAAAATTGTGTTTTATGAAGTTTACTTCATATCTGGTTCATGTACCATGAGGGTAGCAGCTACACGCTAGTGCCAGCTGAAAATTAAAAAAAAAACGGTTCCAGATGGTTTATCCTTTAAACTTTTTAATCTAAGTAATCATAAAATGGACTAACACATATATTTAATTTTTTTTCAGTATTAATTAGTTTTATGAGTTTTCTGTGGGAAATTCGATTTTAGGTAGACCTGCTAACATTTAAACTCAGTCTGTTTGTATATATGTGCACCATCGTGTATGTGTGTGTAATCCCCCTCCCCCAAATAAACAAAGAAGTAAATTTCAAAAAACTCAAAGTTCATATTCCGTTGAGACAGAATCAAAGATATGAAATGAAGATTTCGATTAAAATCCTAAAACTAGATTTGCAAATTTACCAGCATTTTTACTTTCTCTTCTTACTCTTGGCTAGAGAAAATATTATTATTACGATCGTCTCAAATTTTCAAAACTGGACTTTCACCGGAAATACAAGGCTAGAGAACGAAAAAATGTCAATTTCAACCTCAAAATATGTATTTTCCGAAAATGCGGCTTCTTCTTCCTCTTACTACGAGTAAAAAGAAAATAAAAATTAATCGCATAAATGAAAAGGAAGGAAGCCGTCAAGAGGAATTTTAAAATTTTGGCAAGATAATGCCAACAAATGGGATGGAGAGAAATTTATTATCATCAGAACGTAGGTTGACAACAAACCTAGTTGCAAGTTTGTAAAATGCAAAAGTTCTTAAAAGTTTAGTTCAAACTATTTAGTTCAATAAATCCCAGAGTCAATTGGCCGAAGTTAATCATATTTTACAATCTTTTTTTCTTTTTTTCCGAACAGCGATAATGATGTATTTAAAGAATGACATCATGTTTCGATTATTTATATATACTCTAGTAAGTAGTTTCTGTGTTTTTAAACAGAATTGAAGCAATTAGAATTGACAAGGTTTTAAAGGATTAGCCCAAGAAAATGTGTCAGTTTGTGTGGAAGTAGTTCAGGCCGAGGTAATGACTGGAATTATATAGGGCAGGGTGACGTCATTACTACACTAGATAGTTACTCTAAGTCACAGAGTACTTAGTAAGGTAAGTGCATTCTTCTTTGTCCAGGCTAATTCAGTCTACATCCACTATCCTTTATTAAGTGAGACATAATTCACCTCACCGCCCCCTCCACCGCCAACAACTTGTTTCTTCCAACTTTATTGCTCTTATCACAGGGAAGCAAAAAAGATAGGAATAGTAAATAACTGTCATTCGTCACTCTGAAGTTCTCCTATAATTCTGACATTACTGACCTATTAATTATTATCGTACGTTCTCGAACTTCTGTTTCGAATATACTTTAGGTGTCCACACTAGAGGAAAGACAGCAACCATTCTGTCATGAAAGGCAATTCGAGTTTAAATGTTTTCTGAACCGCACCGGTAAACTTCCTTCTAAGGGCGTGTGCTACATCATTGTGCCCATTCATTTTAAATATTAAAAAAAAAAAAATGAATTAAAAAAAAATACTGGTGTGAGACACTCACAAAACTTTCTCTTACTCCTGTTAATACAATTAATAATAATAAAAGTCTTTATTTTATATATGAATACAAATTTTCTCTTGTTCACAATTGTGTAAAAAAATATAAAGATATCGCCTCATGGTAATCACCGTCTGAGGGAGTCACACCTTCTTAAAGTAAACTGTGTGAATGGAGTTAAATGAAATAAAAAAACATAAAGCTGGTTAACTAAAAATAAAAAGACACAACCTTAATGATAATAATAAAAAACAAAAAATGAAATAAAATAAATAAACTTCTTCAAACAGAAAGAAACTAAATTCAAAGATAAACAGTATCAAAAACATTGTAATAAAAAAATAAAAAAAATGAACAAATAAAAAAACTAAACATATAAAAATTTCAATTTTATTTTAAAGGCTTATTTCCTTTGTATGTAGGCCTAGAGTTTTTATAATTAGATATACTCATAATTGCATCCAGTATAAAATCTATACTGTTATCTACACTTTCGCTAAAATACCTTACGCTTACAACATATTTTTCCAATTTTTGTTTATACATTATGGTATATTGTTTATTCCATTCAATTTTGGAAGGAGTGGGAGCACCACGTCTTCAGAGTTTAATTCATCTAATAATTTAAAAGATGTAACTATAGGCTTATGGTCAGAATGAACACGCATATCAACACGAAAGTCACTCACGTAGGACAGTAAATCTAAATTAACACAAGCCACGTCTATTACCAAGTTCCCTGCACCACTCAGATAAGTGAATTCACCATCAATATCGGCCCCAATCCTTCCATTCAAATTAAATATCCAAAGCTATCAACCAATTTCAAAATTTTTTTTTTTTTTTTACCATTAGCATTTAGTAATGTATCCTTAGAAACTCTGTCTAAACTTAGTGATTTAAAATCTATAGCATTCAAATTTGTAGATAGTTGATACAATTACATGATAATATAAAATGACAAATTTTCTTTAAACTTCAAATTTCACACATATGTGCTGCTAATTTACAGGGTGTCCCATTTAAAGGACCATTTTGAAATAACTCCTAAACGAAGCGAATATCTAAAAAGCGAACGTAATGTTTCCTGAAGTATTTGCGCTCTAGTTTATGATGGTGTTAATGTTATTTGATTTTATCGCCGCCTTACGCCTTAAATCGGTGGCTGAAAGTGGCGATTTTTTTTTACGCCCATTTTTTACTACTGTATTGAAAACTATGAAAAAAATTAAGAAAAATGCCGTTAATTTCACTTCAATATTTCAAACCGTTGCCAAGGTATTCAACCATAAAGATTCAATTTTCTTCATTTTTTTCCTATTTTTCTGTTTCTTAAACTACAATTAAAAGCGGATTTTCTTATTAATTTCGAATAAATAAGAGAGTTCAAATGCTGTTAAAACTTGAAAGCTATTTTAAAACCATAAGGGACTTAAAAATCAAGTAAAACATCATTAAAACAAAACTTTTCCAGTTTATTTACAAAAATCGGTAAAAAAATATTTCCTATTTATTTAAAATGACCTCCTCGGCTTAAACAGCATAAGCGCAGTCGCTGCCCAACATATGAAGTTGCTAATCGTATCATGTCTGTCGGAATAACGAAGCAGTTTTGGATTAAGTCTTCTCTAGGTGCTTCTGAAGTTGTTGGTTTCTTGGTATACATTTTTTCTTTAAGATATCCCCAAAGAAAAAATCAAGAGGGCTTAAATCTGGCAATCTGGACGGCCAGCTTGCCGGTACCAGTCTCCCGATCCATCTGTTACTGAATATCTCATTTACTTCTCTCCTCGCCACTAAGGCATAGTGCTCGGGACAACCATCTTGTTGGAACCACATTCTTGTTCTGACATACAATGGCATATCCTGCAGCGACTGTGGTAACTCTTGGCGAATAAAATTAGCGTATTATTGCTCATTTAAGATATCAGGCGGAAAGTATGGGCCAATGGTTTTGCCTCCAACCATTCCGCAACGAACATTAACAGACAGATATTCAGTAACCGTTGGATCGGGAGACAAGGACCGGTAAGCTGTCTTTCCAGATCGCTAGATTTAGCCCCTCTTGATTTCTTTCTTTGGGGATATCTAAAAAAAAAGAATTTACGCCAAGGAACCAACAACTCCAGAAGACCTTAGAGAAGACTTAATAACCACTTCAGTGTAATATATGGTTTTACCACTTACATAATATTAATACACTTTGGAAGCTTTAATTTACTTCCAAATTTAAATAAACTCAGTTCACCGAAAGTGCGATTTTACTGAATAGGTTTTTGAGTTTTTTGGAATTTCTTAAAAAACGGTTAAAACGATTTTCAATGAATGCTTCCTGCATAAATAGAAACGTATCAGTTTTATTTGAAATATTTTTCAGGAGGAATTGATTTTTTGAATTGAAAAGATTGATTGATCAGTTAGTTTCAATTTAAATTTTCACAAGCTTTGTGGGTTTTGAAATAGAGTTCTCCGTATAAGGCCGCTCGGGTATACAAGTAAAATCCACACTACCATTTTTGTCGCCAGCCCGACTAAACATTGTAACGTTGCAATTTTAAAGGAAATTTCTTTAATTAAATTGAATTAATATTGGAGTAAGAGAAAGTCGTTTGAGTTTTTCGTCATTTCGGGACACTTTGATCACCCACACACCTGCACTCAGCATTGCTGGAAAAAACCGTTTGTTTTCTCGTCTCCATGGTGACCTCAAAACATGCTTTTTCCTGAGAATTTTTTTTTTTTAAGAACTGACACGGTCGTAATATAATAGCTACTTACAGCAGTATGAAAAAGTAAAACCTGGATCAGTCAACTTTTTATATATTTTTCAAATTATATTAACCTATAGAACCGTGTGTCAAATATTGTGAATAGTCATCTAAACATTCTGCTTATATTAACCTATAGAAAATAAAATAAAATTTAAAAAACACGCCACTGCCTTCACAATAATTTATCGTAATGTAAATAAACAAACAGCAGCTGATCCTTCAAGTTCGAATGTATAATAATTTTAAAAGGATTCTTCTTAATCGCAATGGCACCATGCCTTCTAACCTTTCTGAAATATAGATTTCTATTTTTCGCCCTTTCTCTCGCCATTTGGTATACACACAGCTCACTTCCGGTTAAATTTGCACAAGGCTTAAAGGAGAGTACTTCTTCTACTCCAGTAGTTCCCCCCCCCCCAAAGTTCTTTCTATATCCATCTGAGCAGCTAAGCTGAACCCAGTTGAATACTAAATCCCGGCCAATGCTCTTCCTATTGCTTGGATTGGCTCTGCCGCGCCATCCCCACTTCCCGTTTTAGTCCCAATAATAAATTGATGTAACACGGTTGAGCACTTTCCAAAGAAAATAAAGGTGATTTCGCCCACACACTCCGATAATTTTACGTTTCCCTTTTCATGGTTTTATTCCAATATAAATATTCAAATCGGTTCAATGATTTTTTAAAATAATACTTTTTTTCCCTTTTTTTCACTGCAATAAGAAGAAGTACTACGATGTATCTAATTTTCTATAATCGACTTTTTATCGGAAAATAGATGCAATAGTGTCAAATTTTCGATCGGAAATAAATATTTGAGGACCGCTAAGTACAAAAAAAATGGTTTTAGCAATGATCTATGTATACCTATTGTAATGTGTAGATCTTGGGGAGAAATGATGAAAAAATACAAATTATAATTTCGTAATTATAAGTATCATATATTAGTAGAAATATATTATGAGGGACACTTAGAAAGGTAGAATACCTTTACTTACAATAAAAGGGAATTTCCCTCTTCTCACTTTCCCCGGGGTAGAGGTACAATATATAAGGTGGACCCTATTAGGGAAGGGTTCAGTTCAAAATTTATACCGTAAAAGGAGTGAATTCTGTGATTAGAAAAAGCCATGTTACAGCAGTGAGTGGTGGAAGTGCCCAAAGAAACCCAACCTTCTTCAAGTCATTAAATATGTAAGTTTATAAATTACTCCTAAATGACAAACTTCTGTATAAACACAGACCTCACAGGATCCCTTTCGAGAAGAATTGAATTCTAAATTTTGGTAATGAACATATTTAATTTATCCCCCAAAACGTCATATTACGCTATATATTATATATATATATTGTACGTGGATGTGCGCGTATGTGTGTATATTAACAGATTATCACAAAAACGAAAAATCGCGGGTGAGGTGCGGTTAATCCCTGGATTCTCTCTAAAGTGCTTGTTCAAAAATAAAGGACGTTTCTAGTAACTATATAATTTATAATTCAGAGGAGAATGATTAATTATTACATCTGGTGGGAGATAAGAGAACTAAGGTTTATCGGCCATCCAAATTTATCTTGATCATTGAAGCGTTTGTATACAGTCAAAGCACAGACATTATATGAGAGCAAAGGTTGTGAAGGTGCTTGTTTATTACTTTCTCTTATTTTTTTTTTACTATTTTGGCGCGCAGTTGCATGTATAGTATTTTAGTATGAACTCGACGATTTTCGTATTCTTTCGACCAAAGTCGATTGTGGTTGAAGAAATTTTGGTTCAAGAAATTTCGACCCAATTCCTAGTTGGAAGAAAATTGTTTAATTAATATTATTATAATTGGAATAAGAAAATTTCGCGGCCTTTAAACCAAATTTTATTATTTATGGATTCATTGATACCTATATTTTATAAGTAATTAATAGTCGATATAGATTGTAATAAATTACTTTAGAATGGCTTGTTAGCTAATAAACTAGAATGTTTCTTGAGTTTAACAAGTTAAACATATTATTCTTATAAGTATACAAAAAAGTTGTAGTCAGTGTAAACATATGTGTATGGAGCCATGTTTATTGCAGTGGTTTAGAGTCACATGGACCGGAAGGAAACAATGTAGGCCAAATATAAACAACCAGTAGGTTAGTGAGAAATTATGTCAACTTTTATAGGCCATCTAGTACAGAGCACTCTCTGGTGGACTATGCTGCAACTTACATATATATGGCAGCCTTCCCCCCCAAACATCCGCCGCCCCCACCACGTGTCATCCATCCCCTCTCTTATTTTGAACTCCTCTCCTCACATTCTTTTATTCCGATATTATTTTACTATATGCCTAACACAAATGACTCTGTCCGCGCTGTGTATGACTGTGTTCTTCATGTATACATATCTGTGTAAAGAAAATCAAGTGTGACACACACACGACTTTCTCTCGCTGCTATTAATGCAATTATGTATAAAATGGCAAATTTTCCTTACACTTCAAATGTTGCTCATTTGTTCTAATATTAAATGTAGAGATAGAGCGGGATAAGTACCACACAGGCAGGTAGATGAACGGCAGTTCATGCAAGTAGTCCAATATTAATACATTGAACCAACCTCACAATAATATTGAACTTTAATGCTATAAATTCCGCAGAACTCACTTTATATAAATTGTTTTTTGGGAAAATATTACGGATAAAAATGATAATAACAGTAACAGAGACATTTTCCGTGGTAGCCTGCTTCATTTTGTGGTCATCGACCGGTTTCTGGCGTTCGCCCATCTTCAGGATGCGTTTTTCAGACAGTGTGACAACACAGACTTGCAGGAGCAAACTCAGTTTTCACACTCCGTGTGTATCACACTCCGTTTTCACACTCAGTGAAAAGGTCATGAGAAACGTTTCATCTCAGGTCTGAGAAACGCATCCTGAAGATGGGCGAACGCCCGAAACCGGTCGATGACCACACAATGAAGCAGGCTACCCCGGAAAATGTCTCTGGTGCTTTCCAGCTCTGCGGAACCAACCACCACAACAACGATGATAATAGTCTTTATTAATTTTTAAAATCTTTTTACAACATAAAAAAATAAAATAAACTTCCTTTAATTAAAAGTAAAAAAGAAAAAAATTGTTAGTATAAATGACACATAAATTAACTTAAGCTAAAGACAAACTCTTGGTCACAGACCGTCAGAGGAGATCTTCATGAAATTAGCATTCCAATTTAATGATAAACTCCTTCGTCGTTTTTGAGAAAATTCAAGAAAAATTGAAATTAAAAAAAAAATCGATTCTACAGTATCCAACTTTGGATTAACCAATTT
The DNA here is from genome assembly GCA_011037195.1 of Triatoma infestans. Classification (NCBI taxonomy): domain Eukaryota; kingdom Metazoa; phylum Arthropoda; class Insecta; order Hemiptera; family Reduviidae; genus Triatoma; species Triatoma infestans. The sequence goes on from JAAEAF010000439.1 coordinate 48,201, forward strand.
TCTTTAATTTAAAATTCTACCAATACATCTAATATGTATTAATATAATTTAGCTGGTAATACCATACATTGTACTTTTTTTTCTTACGCCATGTCTTGGCTATTCTACGTCATGCGGTCTATAAAAAGGCTGCGCTGGTGACTGTGATGTTGTTCGTTTAGTTGTATATCCAGGAGGCACGTGAGACACACTTGGACGCGAACAACTTCAACCCACCGCCCTCATTAATATTTCAACTCACCATACCCTGTACTGAAGTGTTACTACAGAGGAAAGCTAAACGCTAAAATCACATTACCCAGGAAAATGTTACATATAAAAGTGATAAGTATTTATATTTGTAGATTGTACACGAAATTTAAATGAAAATCGTTTACAGCTATTTCGAGAAAATTTCGAAAAACTGTTTAAAAAATTCTGTAGCACTTCCGGTTTAATAGTATTTGCTCAAAACATTCGCGTCAGATCTAGTGGTAGTGATTTCGTTCCGCTGAAAACATTTTTTATCATACTCAGGAGCCCTGAACACATATATTTCCGGTAAAAACTCAATTTTGAAACAACTGACAAAATCGCACTACTTCCTCTCAATGAGAAGTGACGAAAGCAAGTGAGAGTAAAAAAATTTTCAGAAAAGACGAAACTTTCACTAAATATTTAGTTATACTATAATTTACGCTAGGTGGCTCGAACCAGTGTAGCTGATTAGATTAATATTTATACTCACCAAACACTAATAATAAAATCTGTGAACATGTCTGATTGCATGATGGGTAATTGACTTGTTTGACTGAAAAACCAAAATTCTGAATCATATTAATAATATTAAACCGATATGATGTTTAATAATCTGGAATATTTATTAATTCAGGAATCATTCACTTAATAAATAATTACCTCTTAATTGAAGTGAAATAATTAATCATGGCAAAGAGCGACATCTAATGAGATGATATGCCCCGCCGGGGGGGGGGGAACGAGGCGGTAAGATTGTGATGCAAAATACTGTGCACAAAGCGCTGTTCTCCGTGTCTGCCAAACAATTACAAATTAACTACTATCAAGCCAAACCGGATCTATGCTAGCGGCTCAGTGTTGCCAACATACTCTAAACACCAGTATGAAACACCGTTTCAATTCATACGTAATGCCACTGCACAGATTCACGGGCATTAATTTTGCTGTGTGGTAGTTATTCTGACTTTGAGAAGACGTATAAAGGAGTGGCAATCTGTTTAACGTTTAAATATGCATATAAGAAAGGATGACGTCTCAACTGAACCAACAAAATCACAAAGCGTGCAAGCTATTAGCAACATTTTATAAACTGTTCAAAGTAAATTGTACAGTTGTTGATTATACAACTGTATGTATAAAAAATGACAAATTTCACTCATTTGCCGTAACTTTAAAGGTAGTGGGGGACAAGTACCTGCCCAGACAGGCTAAGAAGCGTGATTACATTATAGTCTAATAGACAGTACCAATAAGATTAGACCAAACTCAATTAACATTTTTATTGAATATTTACAACTACATAAATAAATATGTAACAATTAAATAAGCTAGGAGGAGATATTAACAATAATGTGATGGTCATGAATGGTAGTTAACCAGAAGGTCGTGGGACCAACGACGTCTCAAGCGACTTGCAGGATTGGCTGCAAATGTGGTAGAGGAGGTGGTTTGGGCGAGAGGATTGTGATGAAGGGGAAATTTCTTGTAACGTACTTTGCTAAATTGTGGACAAAAGGAATATTCAGATACATAATAGGAGTATTGACTATGTGTCGGAGGATTTTGGACTGCAGGGTTCGTATTCTGTTAAGGTCAGTACGTTTTGTGGTTCGGGTAGAGTTCTGGAACCGATGGGTGCGCGTAGTGAAGTACAGAGTCGTCTTTTGTTCTGTAGAGTGAGTCTGGAGCGCTTGTCAAGAAAGAAGTCTGAAACGGTTATTGAGGGAAGGACAACGAACGTGGTCTACGAGAGGGATAGGTCTGCTGGATTTGGTAAGCGGGAGGAAGAACTTTTTTTTTAAAGTGAACACAATATAATGGGATTTGTGAGGGTTGATTTCTTATTCTGGAATTTGTTAACCAGGACTCGAATGATCGGAATTGGTCTTGAAGGGAACGTTGGGCGATTACGGGATCACTGTGAGAGGAAGGATTGCAGTGTCCTCGGCATAAGTATAAATGGTTTTGTGTAAGGATGCTCGGGGATATATTGAAACTGCATCAAATTCTGCAGACCTAACTAAAAATCAATATTTTTTAGAAACAATGTAACGTTGCAATTTTGAAGAAAATTTCTTGTTTGAATTGTATTAATGTGGTGTGATAGAGAAAGTCGTGTGAATGTTTCACACCAGATTTTTATTCTTGTTCAGCTCCTCAACCGTGTGCGGTCAAATGTCAAGATTAAAGATATGACAAAGAACTTAATATTTCCTGTTACTATTAAGACAAAAATAAAAATAGAATTTTAAAAATAAAGCCAATCAGAGAGATCGTTAAGTTGGAGGGAGAGAGAGAGAATATAATGGGTCTACGATATTGGAATATTATATATATATATATATATATATTCAGTTAATTTGAATGCAAATACTATAAATATTTGAGCAAGCTATTTACCAAGGCTAATCGTGCAGTATCCTAACCATTTAATCATGCTAAGTGATCCATTTAATTGTTGATTTATAATATCATCGACAGTAATACCAACTTTTGAAAAAATAAATGTTTATAAATTCCATTTGTTGAGTAATTCTCAGTCAGTTTTTTTTTTTGTTTTTTTTTAAATTATTATTACTTCCTGTGATTCCCTGTAAAGGATCGTGTCAAATTTTTCAAATTGAGTTTCCACCGGAAATCAGTGTGTTGAAGTCCTAGCCATCTTTACTCGGTGTGTGTGCGAGCAAAATATCTCCAAGTCGAAAAATCTCAGAACTTCAAACTTCATATTCGCACCAAACTCATGTGTGTTATAATGGAGTTGATGAGGAGAGAAATTGGGTTGATTAATTAGACGAGATATGAAGACACTGTTATAATATGGCTATAAATTACACAAACTGCACTGGACTTGTAATGATTTTATAGAATAAAGGGTGAGAGTAGAGCTATGACACGATGCGATTTATATGGTTGAATGTGATAGATAGATAGATGTCTAGATCTCTTACTGGCTTATATGCAGGTTCTCCCCACTCTAGCCTACTTAAGTCAGAGAGTACCAGAGAGATTTTGTTTTCTCTCGGTCGGGCTTGTGTTCTCTCTCTTGCCGTTACAGTGTCTTTACTCAATGTTTTGTATCATAGATATTTTCCGTGATAGCCTGCTTCTTCACAGGGGTGCCTCATGGGTTGCCCGATGTCTCAACCAAAAAACTGTAGCAGCAGCTTTAAATGCTTCATAAGAAGCAGGCTATCACGGAAAATATCTCTGATGCTTTCCGGCTGTGCGGAACCAACCACCACAACTGTAAGTGTTTTTGTTTCCTTCAATTTTTCATGTATTTTCTCGGAACGATTTTCTTTAAACTTCGTACACTATCTATACACATAAAATGTCCAAACCTTTTATTTGAATCATTTTTCCTGGAGAGGGTTCTGCGTGACCAATCACCCTCAAGTTTTTCTGTAAAAAAAACACCATTTAGCAATTAAATTAATGATTTTGCAGTGTATATAATACTAAGTTTAATATTAAGGAGCATTACTAGAATTCCAAATTTGCAGAAAATTGTTCGCTGTTGCGCTTCGCAGAATTGGTCATTGAGGGTTTTGTGGAATTTTCTCGAAAACGGCTGCAACGATTTTCTTTAAACTTGGAGCGTGAAATGCACAGATAAAAAACGTTTAATTTTTATTTGAAAAATTATATATAAAAATAAAAGATTTTAGCGCGGTTTCGGGCCTATCAGTTAAGTTTAAATTCAAACTGACGCTATACGTTTTATTGGTTGAGACATAGGGCACCCCATTAAGTCCAATTAGGAAAATAATGTATAACCTCTACTACCATTTTCTACGGCCAGTCCAGCTGAACGTTTGTAAACGTTGCAATTTTAAAGAAGATTTGGGAATTAAATTTTATGAATTGGTGTGAGAGAAAGTGGTTTGAGGGAAAACTCAATATAGAAAATTTGTCTGGATTACGGATAGTTCCTCTTAACAGCAACAGGAGAAGGTAAAAAGAATCTGGCCGAGAAACAGATCTAACTGGACATGAAGTGATGTATCATCTCTTGCTAAGTTGACAATGTTTTGTAAATCGATTTTATAAATCGAGCGTAAATAAAAGTAAAACAATTTATCAACATACGTTTCACAATTTGTTTGGATAAGTATGGCACTTCCAGGGCAGCTTTCTACATCTAGGCGAGTTTCCTCCAGCCGCCGTTTCCACCTCTATCTTTCATTCCCTCTCTCTCTCTTAGTTCTACCATGTCACTCTGAGAGCTTTGTGCCATGACGTACATCCTGGTGTTTGTCAGCTCGAGCACGTACTCACTTCCTTTCTTCTTCATCTACCACCCACATACGCTTCATCTACTCATGTACTTCATGTACTATAAAGGTAGGTAAGCTTTCTCAAACTCTTACCCCATATATATATACACTCCATTTACAGATAAAATGTTCTGCCGCTTTTATTCGTAAAATGTATCATAAAAGATATGATACATTATATGAGCGAGGAGAACCATTAGTCTGACCTAGAAATATCCCGCTATTGATGCTGAAATTGTGGCCGAAATTACGGATCTTTTTACAAAGAGAAATGTAGCTGATGGATAAGTCAAATAAGGAATGTATGTCCTCCTTGTGTATGTCAGTCCGTGTGTGTAACAAAATATTTCTAAATCGCAAAAAGCTCAAACTTGATATTTCATTTAGATTCCAGCAGAGGATCCGACGATAAGGTTTTAGTAAAACAAAAAAGAAAAAATCGGTCAACCGGAAGTAGAATTTTCTCGAAATGGCTTCAGGATTTCTCTTTAAACATGGTATATAATCACCATATAAAGATGATTTCAAACATTTTTCTTGGGAAGAAAATTATTTCTGACATGTTCGGAGAGGGGGGGGGACTCGAACATGGACACTCTCATAGAGTGTCACTTTCTTACTTTCTCATACTCCTTCTGGTAAGTGGAAGTATTGCGATCGTGCCAGATTTTATAAATTGAGTTTTCACAGGAAATATATCACAGTTTTGGAGTTCCCTGAATACGAAAGAATGTTTTTAGCACTGTGTGTTGTTGTTATTAACAGAATATCTCAAAAACGAAAAGTGGCAAACAATCTCAAACTTGGTATTCCATTTAGCCACAACCACCGCATGTGAAAAGAAGATTTCGGACAAAAACTACCAACTGAAAGTGTGACTCTACTGTATGGTATTTTCAGCTTTTAAGATTTTCTCGGAAACGGCTCCAATAATTTTCCATAAACATCGTATATTATCTACACCCACATAATTGCTTATCACATTTGTTCGAATCATTTTCCCGTAAAAAATGATTTTTTGGGGGTTATGGGGGGGACAGTAGTGTATATAAACTAATTTTGCTCTGTGCAAGTCTATGTTATCGCACTGTTTTATCAGGACATCCCGAAACTGGTCGATGACCACAAAATGAAGCAGGCTATCATGGAAAATATCTGTGATAAATCTTTTTACAACATACCTGTCCTCTTGCGTTGGTCTAGTCTCTAGCGGCTAGCGCACTCACCTTTTGGTGCGAGGATTCGGGTTCGATTTTCGAGAAGGCAAAGTCAGTGTTGCCCCAGCTTCGTGGGAAGCTACAGTTGGGAGCGCACCCAGGTAGCCAATGTCGGAACAAATCGCCATCAGGCAAGCCTTGACCCTTCAGTGGCTATTGCGCCATAGGCTTATTCATTTAATTTATTTACCACATACATATTATATTGATACACATTGGAAGCATTGGAAATTATTAGAATTTCAAATTTGAAGAATACCGGTTAACCGGAAGTGCGATTTTACAGATATAGATTTTTGAGCTTTTTGGAATTTTCTCGAAAACAACTATAACGATTTTCTTTAAACTTGGAATGTCAAGTGCACGAATAGAAAACGAATCATGTGTATGAAAAAATTGTTTTTACAGGTGACAGTTAGTTTAAATTTGCACAAGCTTTGTTGATTTTGGCATACAGCGCTCCACATAAGGCTGAAAATTTATTTCCGGTAAGGGAATGTCTAGCGAATCTGAGACATGAGACGTGTTTGTTAGAGGCCACTCCAGTAATTATAGTAAGAGAAAATCTTGAGAAAGTTTCGCGGCAGATTTTTGCCTGTTCGTAAAATTAATTAAAAAATGATATTAAATTGCTAAAATTATTCGAGTCCCTAATATACTTAAAAGATAAACTTCATCTAAGCCAAAAATTTTTTTAAAGAAATTACATACATACTAAGTTTTAAAATGTTTTTATCTAAGATATTGTCACCAATTTTTTAAATTCAAGATAAAGAAATACCCATTAACCCAAATACCCAACTATCTATTGTACATCAATATAACGATATTGTTACATTAGTTGTACGCGTGATATATATGCATATTTAAATGTAACAATTTACTGAATAATGTGTATTGTATACAACATTGGAGTACTGTAATAATTCTGCAGTAAAGCGTAAACACTTGTGTAACAATGGGAACTTAATCTTTTATTTATTTGATTATATTTAGATTTATATCTGTATCATCCAAATTAACTAGGCAAGTTAATTTTTACTTTATCAACATGGCAAAGTTTCGAATTAGAGTTTCTATCGTAAATACATATTTTCAGGTCTCTGAGCGGACGAAAAAATGTTTTTAGCGGATGTGTTGTTTTTGTGTGTGTGAGCAAAGTATCTCAAATTCGAAAAATTGTAGGAAGTTCCAAGTTGGTATCCCATTTAGGTACTCTGACACGAATGTTTCGGGCAAAAAACAAAATCAACCGGAAGTGCGACTTGACTAAATTTTCTTTTCAGTTTCGCAATTTTCTCTAACACACGGCTTCAACGGTTTCCTTAAACTTTGTATACTATCTACTCACCTAAATATTTATTACTTTTATTTGAAGCATTTTGGCGAGAATATTGATTTCTTTTAAGATTCTGAGGGAATGGTGGTGTAAGGCTTTCCGCCAAAGTATCACTTTAATACAATGAACGGTTCCTATCACTTGTATAAGATTAATATATATTAGAAGTATTGGAAAGAATTCAAAATTCCAAGAAAATCGATTAAGCGGTAGTGCGACTTTACAGAATAGATTTTTGAGTTTGGGGGGGGAACGATTTTCTCAACAACCAATATAACGATTTTGTTTAAACTTGGAATACTAACTGCAGCACAGTTGTAAATCTATCATTTTTATTTGAAACTTTTTTCTGGAACAATTGCTTATTGGTGTAGCTCTATGGAATTGGTGACGTTAAATTTGAAATGCTATTTTATGAGATGAGATCAATCTATTGGCGCTTGTTGCTTAAACTTCTGTCAGAACAATAAGTGAAAGTAAAATTGCGGAAAACTAGAGAAAAATCAGTAAAAAAAAGAAGAAGAAATACATAAAGAAAAGTGATAGGCTGTGAAGAAGTTTCCATGATATTGAAGAAAAGTTAAAGATGCGATCTATCAAAGTTATTATTTAAAGAGAAAATTATATGTATTCAATTAATAAAGCATTACATATATGTATGTATTTACACCATTTTCAACATGTATACTATGCTCAAATATCTGTACATGTATACGTGTGTAACTGAGTATTTGTAAAGAGGAAGTATAGAAGTTATACTTAAAGGGGCGGCATGCATGTTATCTTACAAGAAATAGAACTAAAGAGCTTTGATGTTTCAAGTACGTATGTTATATATATAAACATCGTATATGATGGAGTTAACATATGAAGGAAGGTTTAGTTTCGTGTGTATGTGTGTATCTATCTGCTTCGTGCAACAGTAAATAATATATAGATATGTGTACATATGTCTGTCTGTCCGTATATGTTTGTAACATTGCCATGGTGTTACTATTACACTAATTTACCTGAGAACAGGTTAGGTAAAAATTATTTAGCCAAATTTTCTCTTCCTTGGCTTTTCTCTCCTATCTCTGTTACCATCATTAATTATATGTTTCATAATTGCTACAATTATAACTTAAACTGTTTATAAATTAAAATAAAACAAGAAGGAGACCAATTAATAATTTAAAAATTACAAAAAAAATCAGAAATAAGTAAAGATTGTGTTTATATAATGAGGAATAGGAATTTATAATGCTTTTTTTTTTTAGCAAATGAATTTCTGTTAGATCTGAACAGTATATTAGATGCGAAGTTTTCAGGTCAAATTCTGTCAACCGGAATATTTTGTACATTCTCTTACTCCTAGTAACGGAAGTACTGTGCTCGCGTCAAATTCTCGATATCGAGTTTTCACCTTATATACACAATTCGTGGTGCTCTGAGTCCGAAAAAGTAGTTTTTAGAAATTTGTCAATGAGTTACGGAACATCTTAGAAAGTTCAAACTTGATATTTGTTTAAGTCCTGACAGTAAGGTTTTTAATGAATATATGTCAACAGGAAAAACACTTTACTAAATGGATTTTTCACTTTTTTGAAATTTTCTCGAAAATGGCTCCAATGATTTTCTTTAAGTCTAATACCTGAACTACTCATACAATCAGCTACAATTTTATTTGAAACAGTTCTCCAAAAAAAATTATTTATTTACTTTATTTACTTTTGTGGAAAGGGTTGAGGATGTGATTTCCTCTAAAGTGCTATTTTAGTTAATTAAACAATTCTATCATCGAAATAATATTAATTAGAATTAAGTATGTTGCCAAGATTCCGCGTTTGAAGAAAATCTGTTGACCGGAAGTTCAGTTTTTACTCGAGTTATTTCAGTTTTCTACGATTTTATCCATAAAATCACCGTCGGATTTCATTTAATTTGCTACCGTAACTATGAATACAGAGCCAATCACTTTTATTGAGAATTTTTTTTGCGAGAAAGTTCATTAAAGAAATTTTGTGGGGGAGGGGGAGTGTAAAAAAGTCATTTTATTAAGTTTAGATTCTTCTATTGATATAAAATTGAAGACAAACAGATATTTAGTAGAAGTTATAAGTTAAAAAAAAAGTGCGTCACTTAAATTTGTCACTGCAGTAAGAGAAAGTCATGAGATTGTTTCCTACCAGGTTTTTCTTCATTTTTTCGTAATTTTCTCGAAAACAGTTGCGGCGATTTTTTCCCTAAAACTTTGCCTAGTAGCCACACACTAAAGGCTACAATTTCTATTTGATTATGTTTTCTAGGAAAATGATTTTTTTGGGGGGAGGGTTTTGGTAGGAGAGTTAAAACGTTATATTTCGAAAATTTAACACAATGTTTTTAGATTCAATACAACCACATCCTCTTACCGCAGTGAAAGAAAGGAAAAGTTTAGGAACTTCCTGCTCCATCAGTATCTCTGTCACTCAGTAGGAACCCTAATTCCCTAATTCTACATGGTTAGAATTGAAAGATTCTTAACAAGAAAGAAAGTTAAATGGAATAAAAAAAGGAGTAGAATAGCGAGAATAAATCAAGTTGAAGTTAAGTCAAGTTTGACTTGTTTTCTCTGTGTTTTACGTCTTCTTGACATGTACGAGAAACACCACAAAACCGTGAATTTGATACAATTCAGCATTGTAAAAAGGAAAATAAATATAAATCCGTTGGTAGCTAATATTATGATGGAAGGTAAGCCGGGAGAAGCTAACTCAATATATATATATATATGTAAAAGATACAAGAGCCAGAATGTGAAGATGTATACGAAGAAAGTAGAAAAAGAAATGAAGGCAAATAATAGCAAGGAGAGGAAATGAAAGAAGTAAGGAATCAGAGTTGACAGCCTGGAATTCCTCCCCCTGCCACACGCAATACGCTGCACCAGCAGGTTTTGTTGCTTGCCACCACAGCACGAATATATATTTTTTATTTATTTATTTCTATTTTACCATTTCCATTTTGTACCGTCGCCACCACTGCTTTCGTACTGGGGAGCTTTTTATACTGAACTGCCTGTCAATCCATCAATAGATGTACTGACACGTGCACTTGTGATCTCTGGATTGGTTCATTTTTATCTCTCTCTCTCTCTTTACGTTCTCTCATTCTTTTTCTCTGAAATTCAAACCGTCAATACCAGCCTTGGTTTTACACGACATTCAATTATTGTAATTTTTCTACTGCTTCCTCTTACTTCTATTAAGAGGGAGTATTGTTGAAGTAATGTCTCAAATTTTCGATATTGTGTTTTCACCGGAAACACACTTTTCGAGGACCACTGAGTCCGAAAAAGTGGGTTTTAGACTTGTGTCTGTGTATCAGCATAACTCTTAAAAAGAAAATGGCTCAAGGTTTAAACTCGTTATTTCGTTTAACTTCCATCAGGGGATCTGACAATAAGGTTTTGGACAAAATTGGCCACAACCGGAAGTATCACATTATTAAATGGATTTTTCAGTTTTTTGCCATTTTTTCCGAAAATTGCTCCAAACCTTTTTATAATATTAACTACTAATACAAAGAGCTGTAACTTTTATTTGAAACATTTTCTCGGGAAAATTAATTTAAGAGGGGTTTTAGGCGAGGGGGTGAGGATAGGTTTTCCTCTAAACTATTATTTCAATTTATTATAACATTCTATTTATCTAAATAATTTTAATTGGAATTAAATATGTTTCCAAAATTCCGAGTTTGAAGAAAATTGGTTCAGCGGAAGTGAGTTTTTACCGTACAGTCATTTTCAGTTTTTTAAGATTTACTCGAAAAAGGCTCCAGCGATTTTCTTTTAACTTAATATATTAACTGCTCATACAAAGAGCTGTAAACCTATTTTTGAAACCTTTCTCAGGGAAAATTCATTTAAGAAGTGTTTTGGGGAAGGAGTGGGGGTTGCGCTTTCCTCTAAAGTGCTGTTTTAGTTTATTTCACTACTCTATCGTCCATATAATACTAATCAGTTTTAAATATGTTGACAATGTTTCAAGGTGAAGACAACTGGTTGACCGGAAGTGCAACTTTACTGAACAGTTTTCTGTGATTTACTCCATAAAACACCAATGGATTTCATTAAATTTATTATACTAACCAATAAATACAGTGACCTTACCACTTTTATTTGAAACTTGTTCAGGGAAAGTTCATTTAAGGGGGTTTTAGGTGGGAGATAACGCTAAGTTTTCCTGTAAAAAGTGGTTTTTATTAAGTGTAGATTCTCCTGTTATATAACATTGAAGATAACTGAACATATAGTAAGAGGATTACAAGTTTGAAGAAAATTTGCCATTTGTAACTGTGTAAGAGATAATTGTGTGAGTGTTTCACATCAGATTTTTTTCTTATGGGTGGCCATATAGGGCCCAAAGAGGTTTTCGGAGAGTTTTGGGCTTGGTTCTTTCCCACAGACCATAATGACCTTGCCTACTTGATAACGAGCCCTCCTTATCACTGACGTTTCTGATCAATCTAGATCAAATCTATAATCCTTTTCTAATCAAAACATTTCCGGTGATGAAAACTTGATCAAGCTACAATAAACGGCCAATGCTGAACAAATCTGAAGAAAATTCCACTTTTTCCAAACTTATTTATTATTAACTTGAGCCATAATTAAGTTGGTACAAATACCAAGTCCTTCTGCTATAAGTTAGCATTTGTTAAACTAAATTTGTAGGCGTAATAAGGCTTGTCTCTCTTGAGGTACAAGGATGGTTGAAATTATTGCGTAAATCCCGGGAGGATGCCCATTTGTATGCTAACAGCAATACTGGCCCCAAGGGACACTTTCTACGCTCCCAATCAGACTGGTATTGCCTAGCTAGCTCACACACCTCCTGCTCATTTGCTACTCACTGTAGGAGAAAGTACCTCTCATTTCTATCCATCTATTTCATTCTACATCTCTCTCTCTCTCTTCCTTTCTCTTTACCCACCAAACTCTTACCAATGATTATCTCATTATTTCATGCAAAGTTTTCTAGCATTGGAACTCTTCTTATTCAGTAATATATCAGAGAAGGACTTTTAATCTCTAAAAAGTAAATAAAATAAAAATATGTGGTGAGTGACATATGACTTTCAATTAATATCCACATAAAATTGCAACGTTTGCAACGTCTAGTAAGTTGCCATAATAAAAAGTTATACTTGTATACTTGACCGGAAATGTATATGTAACGGCCTCAAAATCCGTGTAGCCGTTTTCCAGGAAATTCCCAAAAATTCAAAAACCAATTGCGTAAAATCGCTGTTCCGGTAACGGATTTTTTTCAAATTTCTAATTCTATCAATACTGCTAATATATTTTGAGATTATTAAGGTGGTATAAACATACAATACACTGATACAGTTTAGAGAAAAGCGTAACTCCACCCTTCTCTCAGAAACTTCCCCCAAAAATCAGTTTTCCCGAGGAAATCATTCAAAAAAAGTGATAGATATATAGATTTATAGATAGTTTTCAGAAAATCTTTGAAGCCGTTTACGAGAAAATCACTGATCAGAGAACTGACCTGATTGGAGAAAAAACTAATCAGTAGAGTCCCACTTCCGGTTGTGATGGATTTTGCCCGAAACTTTCGTGTCCGATACGATGGTGGTAACTAAACGAAATATCAAGTTTAAGCTTCCTACATATACACATACACACAGTTATATATATACATACACGCACATACACACACAGAATTCGCTAAAAACATTTTATTCTTACTCAAGGGGGGGATGTATTTCCGGTGAAAATTCACTTTCTAAACTTTGACACGATCGCAATACTTCCTCATATAGCTGTAACATGGAGTAACAACATAAACGAATAATTGATAGGTATATTGTAAATAATGTTAAAAAACCAGTATTTTGTGTCTGCTATAATTTAGAGCAATTTCTTTGTGCCTGTTTGTGTGTGTACGATTGTCATAGATAGGTTTGTATTGGTGATACGAGCTGGGAGATCGCCTTGCCGGTAATCAAGTCAGCCTGTGTGAACTAAACTGTGACGATGGCAGAGGAGAAGCGTTTGATGTTACTGAAGGGAGAAAATTCGTACGCGACGGATCAGAATTAATGAACCTGTTCACCTGATTGAAAGCTTTGTTATAATCCTCCAATGGAAGGATTACTACTCCTACCCATTTTTGTGTGTGTGTGCAAAATTACATGTTTTATTTCCCCTATAAATACACAATATTCCAGTATATTTTTCTTTTATTACTTTACACGATATGTTTTGCTATCGTGTAAACATTTTCGAAATAGAGTTTATACTAGGAATGCACATTTTGAGGTCTCCTGAGTCGCTAAAAGTGCTTTTTAGAAATTGCCTGTGTTGTACGTGCGGCATATTCAAAAGCGGAAATGCGCAATAAGGTAAAACTTGATATTTCCTGTATGCTCGTTTTTAGATTCTGATTAAAATCGATCAACTGGAAGTTGAACTCAATTTTTACTTTCTCCTAATTTTTTTTTGTTTACGATTTTTTTTGAAACTGTTTCAGAGATTTTCATTAATCTTTGTTTACGTACTAAATATTATTAGCAGGTCTGTTAAATATATTTTTTTTTTTTTATTTATTTATTTACAACTGTTATAACTTATAACCATAAGGTACACAGTGGGAGTTGCACAGATTTACAATAGATGTTTACTCTTAAGCTAATATACGACTGACAAATTACATACAAAAAACTGAGCTACAATTATGCGTGCACTAGCTTACAAAATAAGCTAACTAAATCAATACATAATACTTCGAACTAAGAAATTAACAAAACTTACATACAAACAAAAATAGACTATGTACACAAAAATAAACATATTAGATGTGTTTGCACAAACCGAGAGAACAGAACTGAACTTTTTACTATTTTTATAAATTTCCTAATTTCATTTTATATATTTATTACTACATATTGCTAACTTTGATTATATTCTAATATGTACAAACTTATTTTTCCTATTTATTTTATTTCATATAATTCATTTATTTTCTTCTGTTTTATTTCTTTTCTTTTCCTATTCATTAATGACAAACGCTCTTAGTTTAAGCGCCCCCTCACAGTACTAAAATATATCATCAATTTGCTGTCTACTTTTAATTGCAATTACTTGTTTAAGTCTGGACTCTTTTGCTACGTCACCTATGTATTTGTGAATGTACTTATTTCTCAGAGCTGTATAGAGTTGATAGTGGCACAGGAAGTGCTCTAAACTCTCCTCCTCCATGGTGTTACACATTGTGCATGTCTTCAGTACTCCATACATATCTATTACTTTTATAATATATATTTTTTTTTTTTTCGTTACACATTCTCAGTTGGCTAATTATTGTTAACTTTGTAAAAGGTACATCATTCAGCAGTAAATAATTGCTGGTAGCGTTTAAGTCACAGTTAATGCTTTGAAATAGCGTGTTATAGGTAGAAGATTGTATTCTACCCCAATCATCCTGCCATATTTTTTTATTAAATTTTTCTGTTAACTCTTTCCGGGACTCTTTAAGTTTTTGGGGACATTGTTCTAGCCACACCTGCTCGAATCCTAAGTCATACATGATTTTCTTAAATTGACTGACCCAATTATAATTAACATCGTTAGTACAAGCTGAATCTACATCCAAAAGTCCCCGATAGCAACGTTTTTCAACTCTGTAACTGGGCATTAACAATAAACTGTACCACCAATCAATGGCTCTTTTAAATACACTACTACAAAGTTTTACTACATTACATTCTCTACGCACCATGTACCCTGGAGTGGTTAAAGGAACACCTAAAAGTTGTTTAAGAAATTTTACTTGTGTTTTCTCTATATGATCAAAATACCTAAGTGACCAAATTTCACTCCCATATAACAGAGTATTTTTTACGATATTATTATATAGAAGCATTTTTGCATCCCAGGTGGTACATTTTGTGCTTATCAAAATTTGTCTGACAGCTGCTATCGCAGCCAGACATTTGTTAGAAGCCATTTTGCTTGCTTGTAGAAAAAGCCCAGAGTTACTAAATTTAATATGTAAAAGTCTTAACAATTTCTAAATTGGTATTATCATAACTAAATTTCTCGGTTTCCTTTCTTTTTCCTTTTTTTTGAGAAATTATCATTTTTGTTTTATTAATGTTAACTTTAAGCAGATTAAGTAGGCAATACTTTTTTAGAATGTTGAGTTTTTTTTGGGCTTCAATGGGAGTATCTGAAATAAGCACGAGATCGTCGGCGTAAAACAGAACTGAGACACTATTTTTGTTATCAATATTCACACCGATACATCCGTTTTGTTCGAGAAAGTCCTCCATATCGGAAATATATATAGAGAACAAATATGAACAAATTGTATCGCCTTGGTAAACTCCTTTGCTTACAAAAAAGGGTTCACTACATTCGTTCTCTATTCTAATTTTGGTTTGAGTATTATTATAAAGGCTGACAAGAAGCTGGATGAATTTCCTACTAATACCATAATTATATAGTTTCCTCCATAATATATTTCTGTCTAGAGAATCGAAGGCCTTTTCAAAGTCGACAAATGTGCAATACAGTTTTCTCCTCTTATGTCTCAAGTTTATGCATATTAATGATGTCAGAGAGAAGATATTGTCTCTACAACTTCTTCCTCTTCTAAAGCCATTCTGGGTCTGGGTAAGCGGATTACCGTACTCTAACCAGTCAACTAAGCGATTGCTCAAGACCCGAGTAAACACTTTCGTCAGGTTATTCATTAAAGTAATGCCCCTATAATTATTTGGGTCCTCGGGGTCACCTTTTTTAAATAATAGAACCCTATTACTATCTCCCCAACTTTCTGGGACCTTTTCGGTATCTAGAATTTTATTAAACATATTATTAATAAGGTGTATGGTCTGTATAGGTAAATTCTTGAGAAATTCGATCGGTACTTCGTCAGGGCCTGGTGTTTTTTTATCTTTAAATTGTTTTAAACTATTTATTATTTCATTTTTGCTGAAATAGGCATCAAAAAACGGATGAATTACATCTGCAACCTCAAAATCGCATCTATTTCTATATGGATACATATTCCGAAAATACTCATTCCATTCCTTTATCCCCACTTTATTTATATTTGTTTTGTTTGAATATTTATGTTTACGTACTACATCCCAAAATTCTTTTGAATTATTTGTATTGACTAGTTTTAAAATCAGTTCGCTATAGTATCTCTTTTTAGTTTCCGAAATAATCATTTTAAATTTCTTTTTGTCTTCTAAGAATGTTTGTTTTAGGTTGTTATCGAATTTATTTTTTTTAAATGACTTTAGTGACTTTTTCATTTGTAATTTCGCATTTTGACATTCCAGATTGCACCACACTTTATTATGACAACTTTTCTGGTACGAATTATAATTTTTTTTTGTTTTCACTAAATCTAACTTATCCGCTGTTGTTTCAATATTTTGTTATAACATATCCCACATCATTTCTACAGACATATTTTCCAACTCTTCTAAACTAGGAAAGGAATTAACATAAATTTTTAATTTCTCTTCATTCCATACTATTGTTTAATACAATCTTTCATATTTCTATTTAACCTATCTTCCCCAACTCTAGAAATTGTACTTACTATATTATCAATATATAAATTGCAAGCAAGATGGTCGGATATTATAATGGATTCTGATACGATCATGTCCTTAATTTTATTAATTCCCTGATAATTGGCCCATATTAAATCGACTGTGCTGCACCCATTGGAGCCTATAAAAGTAAAGTTTCCTTTCCGATCGCCCACACTTCTTCCGTTAACTAAATAAAAACCAACCATTTTCATTAGATTAAAGAGTTCGGCGCCTCTTTTGTTTTCAACTATATCGCATGAATACCTATTCGCGTACAATTCGGAATTTTCAAAAACATACTTTTCATCATTATCTAGTTCCCCTACTCTACAATTAAAATCCCTGCCAATATATATTTCTATGTCCGGAAATTTATTGCTAACTTGTAATAAACTGTCATAAAACATTTCCAATAGATATTCAATGTTGTCTGCTGGTCTGAAATATACACTTCCTATTACTATTTTATTGTTACATACCTCAATTTTTATAAATATCCAAAAAAAGGAAATCTCTAAGACTTCAAATTTAATTTCTTCCTTAATGTATATTATAAGGCCTCCACTTGGGCGGCCTTTAGATTTCTCCTTTTTTGCCTTGGCTATCACTTGATTATAGTTTTTCAAATAATTCGGAGTTCTAGGCTCATTGGTTAACCAGGTTTCAGATAAACAAACAACATCAAATGACTGAAATTCGATACATTCTTTCTTATCTAAATTGTACATATTATTAAAACCCTTTATATTTAGAAATGCTAGGGTTAGACACTTTTTTGAATAATATTCCGTATTATTAATAAATGTATTACCTTTTTTTGCGTTTTTACTATAACAATTTGTAGTTAATCATGCATTCAGAACTGGCAGCTGGGTTATAAGTTGCGGTTTTCTGTTTTTTCAACACTTTCTGCAGTTTATTTCGATCCGGGGTGTTCAGCCATTGGTCCAGTTGGGTAATTTTAGGCGTAGAGGGGCGACTAGAGTCTTCTGTCTGTGATGTTTCCTTCTCACTACTTCTTCTCCTCGTGAAACGTTTTTGCGGAGTTTTCTTTTCCTTCTGTATTACTTGAA
Organism: Triatoma infestans; assembly: GCA_011037195.1. Lineage (NCBI taxonomy): Eukaryota > Metazoa > Arthropoda > Insecta > Hemiptera > Reduviidae > Triatoma > Triatoma infestans. The sequence continues at coordinate 65,947 of JAAEAF010000439.1, forward strand.
TATCGTCGGCATCTATTATATCATCATAAAACAACTTTCTTGAGTTGACTATAACATATTATAACGCAGTTTAATGTTCACACCCTTTTCTTGCGCCTGTTTGTAATATTTATAAAGAACTTTCCGTTCTTCTCTTATCTCTTGAGGAAAATCTTCAGTTAATACAATACTTGTACCTTTTAACTGGAATCTTTTGTACAAAATCTCATTTCTTTTCCTTTCAGACTCGAACTTCACTAAAAATATGGGTTTATTAGGATTGTTTCCAAGTTTTCGAATAAAACAAATCTCTGATTCTAAACAGTTTACTCCTTATTTAGTATTAAATACTTTTAATATTTCTGCTGACATATCGTTATCGGGATCGACCTGTACACCATATAACACCAGATTTTTAACGCGTATTTCTCTCTCTAATACTTTTATTTTCATACTCTGCGTTTTATTTAGCTTCATTAATTCTTTACAATCCCTTTTAGTTGTTTTAACCTCCTTTTCCATACCTTCCAATTTTTTGTTTGTTGCCACTAGCATGTCTTTAATTTCCTCTGTTTTTTTTATGTTACCCTCCACACTAACTTTTAATGCGTTAATTGCATTAAAAACTTTCTCCATCTCTGACATTGTTTTATCTTAACAAGTTTGCTGAATACAGTTTATTTTAGACAACGCACAAACAAGTTTAACCAACAAATAATTCAGTAGTGTGTAATTCAAGAGATGATTATTACGTACTCCTAAATAGAGACAGTTTTAAACTTTGACTTACTTTATTTCTGTATTGGTATTTCTGTTCAATAAACAATAACTACACCCCTACAACAGATAACAAAGTATCAATCGCATCCCCACCTTGGCCACGCCTAACCACAAACTCATTACGTGTTCTTATTAAGTTTATTAAAATTCCATTTTCAAATTAAAATAACTAAAAAACTGTTTGATGAAATTTTCTTAGACTTTCACTGTTCACTCGTAGTACTAGGCGCTAACTTCAGAACAATTTTCACCGTTAAAATCCAAGTAGAACTAACGTTTTTTATTAAAAGAATTACTACTAGTAGGGAGAACGATGTTTACTCGGCCGATGCCACAGTGCAACTCCAGGTCTGTTAAACATTATTTGAAACTTTTTTCCAAGAGATTCTCTGGCCAGGGGTGACGTTAGGCTTTCCTCAAAAATGTCGTTTCCCCGTATTAAACGATTCTGTCATCCAATAATATGAATAAGCATTAAATGTATTGTAAATTTCGAGCATGAAAAAAATAGGTTGACCGGTAGTGCAACTTTACAGTACTTTTTAGTTTTCCTGATTTGCTCCAAAAAGACACCAACTGGTGCACTACAGTAAGTACTTGCACAGAGAGTTATGTTGAAACTTATTCCCGTGAAAAATTTATTTCAGAAAGGTTTTACGGGACTGTAAAATTGCTTCTCCCTAATACTCAAAAAAGGCGTTTTTATTAAGTTTAGGCTCTCTGTAGTTGATATAATATTGAGAGTATATCAAACTTTTAGAAAAATATTATGCTTGTAAACAATAATGTTAATTTTAATGAAATGCACAGTTCCAAGTTTTCCTTCTCTTTAGGCTAAAATGTGGAGGAATTACAAAAACAAATATGAAAGGGCTTATTCTTAAGATAAACATCAATTGTCAAATAACTTCTTCTGCTGATATAATTATTTTAATTGATATATTCGATCGATCTTTACAATTGTAACTAACAATCGATATTCCCAACTATAAAAATGCCACAATATCAAGTATAAAGTGCAATTACTGCCCGCACTAAGTGCCTGTTTCTTCATATTTTATCCACCAATAAAAATCCGTCTAAAACTTCAAGTCAAGTTCAAAATAGTTATTTGTTTGTTTTTTCTTTCATCAACTAAACATCTTAATTAATACAAGTGAAATGTTGAAAGTTTCATAGAAATCGAAATTACTAGTCCAGTGAAACAGTAAATGAGGAACAGCGAGGAATGTTCCCGTTCTCCAAGTATTAGCGAAGAAAGGACCAAGCGAGCCATTCTTGACAACAAGGGGATCTTAATTAAGGTGGTGACGGGAGTCTGGAGTGATCTAAATACTTTGAGAAGTTTCTACTTGAAGAATTTCTAGGCTTTAATGAAGCACAAGAGGTCGCTCGTGTTCAAATTTAAATTAATATAATTATTCAGTTATTTGTTCGACACTCTTTTTGTAATATATAGCATTTTTTATTTTCTTTCACTCTACGTACGTACGATTTTTACGTATTTTCTTGCAAACGTGTCAAACTTTCGAAATTGAATTTTCATCGGAAATACACGTGTTGAGGTCCTCTGAGTATGGGAAAAATATGCATATATTTTTACTTTCTCAACCAAGAAGAATCGCAGAAAGCTCAAACTTGGTATCACACACGATGGTTTCGGGCAAAATTTATTAACCGGAAGTGCGACTTTACTGCACATTATTTTTTTAGTATTTCGCAATTTTCTCGAAAGACGGCGCCAATGATTTTATTTAAACTTTGTATACTATCTACATTCATAAATACCTATCACTTTTATTTGAAACATTTTCGAGTTTGTAGCGCTGAAATAATAACAATATTAAATTTAGCAGGAATATTTTTCAATTATAAAGCTGGAATCTACAATTTATTTCATTGTAGTCTTAAATAATTTTGATACAGCAGCCATCTAACTTACAATGTAATAAGGTAGATTTCCCTAGATACCTATTTATTATAAAAATAATCAAATGGATTTTCTTTTTATTTGTAAAATATTATGTTTTATGAAATATAAAGTTAAAATTTCATTTGAATTTAAACTCAGTATTCTTTCAGGTCATAATAAAATTATTATTGTGTGTCTTCTCGTAAGAGAAACCTTTCTCTGTACTCCGGTAAAAGGTAGTGTTTTACCATAGTGTCAATATGTCCGGGGCAAAATACTCAAAAAAAGGGGGAAGAAATCACAGGAAGCACAAACCTAATATTCTATTTACTTAGCACAACCGTATCTGACACAAAGTTTCAGTCAAAATCCAACAACCGGACGTGTGACTTTATTGGAAAATTTTAGAAAATGGAGAAAGAACCTCCAACTTTATATTCTGTTTGGAAATAATTTGGGGATCTCAATAGTAAAAGAACAATATTTAACCAGATCGCGATCTTATTGGATAGATTTATTGTGAAACAAGGCGATGTATCACACATTCCTAGTAAACGTGTCGAATAGTTGACTGCTTATCTAATCACAGCAGCTGCCCAATTTTGATTAAAACATCAAAAAAAGGAGAAGAAAAAACAAAAAATTGCTTTGCTAAGAATAATTCTTCCCAACGCTTGTTTACTTCCTCAATTTGTTCTTGATCACCATTTCCTGTTTACAATAGCCTTTTATATAACCAATGATTGTCCACCCACTTACACAGAATACTTTGATCAATTATAAAGAAAAGTTGTAATGTTTGTTATTTTATATATTATTTAGTTAGTAAAAGAATTTTTTATATTACTACATATCACCACCACTACTAAACAGACACCTACGTCTTCTTATTCATCATACAGTTTTAAAATAAGCGTGACTTGAATTAGGTTGCAACTCTCTGATCTTTATAAAGTATTTCTTATATATAACGAAGAAAAAGTTTGTAACTCTATCTATATATATATTTATATACGAGTATATATAGCTATATAATAACTGCACATATTTACATATATATATATATGCAGAAGGATAGAAGAAAATAAGGAAAACAGGTTATACTGAGATAAAATGGGGATTTTGTTTTTCCCTGCGGTTTCTCAGCCCTGGGAAGTTATTACTATATATATATACTTATTATATAAACTAATATAGATATAGTATATTATATATATATAATATCATTTGTAGGATCAAGATGGAAAGGAAGCAGCCAGAGGAAGAGAGAGAGAGAGAGAGAGAGAGAGAACAGAATAAGAATGTAAAGTATATAAATGCGCACATATTTAGTTGGAGCTTGAAAGCTTGGTGTATAACTTAACAATAAACATTTGCTGTGATGCACTTACACGAGTTTCGCTCGCTACTATCTACACACTTATAAAATCAACTGTCTCGAGACAAAAAGTATAAAAAGACAAAACTGATTTTGCCTCTATATGTATAACTTAGTATACCAAGTTTAATGAAACCCGAAAGCCTTTTTATTGAGAAAATCTTAGAAAATTGGGAAAACTTGTTAGTAAAAGTCGATAAACAATTTTTTTTTTAAACTCGAAATTTTGGACAACACATTAGTTTAGTTTTTTTTTTTAGTTTATAAGTTTATTGAAATATATACATAAGTACATTTAATCAATCCTAATATATATTACACCTAAACTCATAGGACCTGGATAAATCCGTCAGTCCGAGTTGCAATAGACACAAAATTTAAGCAAACTATCTTAAATTTATACTGTAGAAAAAATAACAAAAACATGCTCTGTTTATATACTGCTATGGTAACATAAAATTAAAACTGAAAAATAATATTACATATATAAAATTAAAAAAATTCCTATTCTACTTCCGTTCACTAGCCGTTATATTCCGTTATCAAAAAGGATCTATATTTGCCGGCAGTTACATGATAATAAAACAGATCTTTCCAATTCGTTCCATTCAATAACTCAATTATTTCAGTCCGATCCATTTGTTTTTTCCCCAGCCATCTTAGTCTATACTCAGTTAATACCAAACACACACCCCAAATAATGGAATATATCTTCATAAACATTGAGAGAACACAGAGTACACTTTCTGGCTTCTTCTGGCCGAGTTTCTGGCCCCGCAATCTAAATATTACTTTCATTAAATACATATTTTTGTCCGAAATATAATGGACCGTCACCCAAATCTATTTTTAGCTCCTTATATAAACTATGAAACTGAGATAACTGGGCTTTACCTAACATTTTGTTTTTAAATTCTATTTTTAAATCATTTAAAATAGTGGGAATTAAATTATCTGACATATAACCTAATTGAGTTCCTATTGGTTGGACAACCCATTAATTAATTCTAATTAATATGTATTAAAATTGAAGATAACAATGTAAAATGTAAAATAATGGAAAACCTAACGTGCCCCTCCTCTAAAACCTAAGGTATACTGCCCCCTTCTCTAAAACGCCCCTTAAATATATTTTTCCAGTAAAATGTTTCAATTTAAAGTCATAGATGGAAATGTATATAGTGCATGTAGTTTAAGGCAAACCTTGGAGCCTTAATTTTTTTTTTTAAGAAATTCGCCAAAAACTGAAAAATCCATTCAGTAAAGTGGCACTTCCGGTTGAGGAATTTAGACAGGTAATAATTTCCTATTGCAGTTTCTCTATTTTAAGCTATTCACATACATGCACAAATTCAGAAAACACTCATACCATCTCAATCCATCAGCACCGGAAGTGCGTCTACACTGAAAGTTTTTTTCCCAGTTCATCCTGACTTTCTTTAAATTACATCACATACATATCATTTTCATTTGAAACATTTTCCCGGGGAAATTAATTGGCGTTTCTGATGTAACAGTAGCGTTATGCTTTCTTCTAGAGTTCCACTTCAGTACAATGTATGGTTTTATTACGCACGCACATTGTTAGCATTGATATAATTTCAAATTTGAAGACTATAGGTTAACCAGAGTTAATCGCCGCGAGTTTACGGAATAGGTTTTTGAGGTTTTTTGCAATTCTTGAAGAAGACTACAACAGTTTCCTTGAAACTTGATATGCTCACTGCAGAGATAAAAACGTCATTTTTTTTAGAAATATTTTTTTCAAAAACTTTATTTTAGAGGAATATTGAGGTATTGGCGGCAGCCCACTGGCCGTCAACACTGTAAACGTTGTAATTTTAGAGAAAATCAAATAAGTTAAAATTTATTAATTTGAGTAAGAGAAAGTGGAGTGAATGTTTCATACCGGACTTTTTATCGTATTTTAGAGGATCTCAAACCGTATATTTTTAGTGTAATTTGATACGATAGTCATAAGAAAAGATAGTAAAAAAGAAAAAAAAATCACCGGAGCGAAATCAAAACTAGCTCCAGGAATGTTAAACGAGGCTGGGGAAACTTCACAAGCAAAGAACATATTTTTACCCACGAGACTGGAAAAGAAAAAGGTGAAAATAGAAAGGGAGGGGAATAGTGACAGAGTGGAAAACAAAACGAAACATAAGGGTCTGCTTGTTCTTGTATTTCTTTTTCGTCTATTTCCAGCACAGGTCTGTTGTATCGCTCTCTCCATCACACGCTCCTTCACCGCCTTACTACTTGAGCAATTTCCTTTTCTAGGCAATAACAGTTTTCCTCTAACAGTCCTCTATACCAACGTCCTGTTTAACCAGTACGTTTCCTTTTTTCCTTACTTCATTTTCTACTTTCCTTTTTTTTTAATCCTTATGTAATGTTTCATATTTGTTTTAATTACATAGTACACAGCTACTTCCGTTTATACAACTGTTATTTTTTTTTTACAAAGAAAAAATTAATCGAATTAATCCCTTTTTTCAATTTGTACTCTTTTTCATATTTTTCCCATTTATAAGCTGAATTTATAAGCGGAAATGCATGTTTCAAAGTTCCTAATATGAAAAATCGCAGGAAGCACAAATTCAGTATTCCAATCAGTACTACCAACCGAATATCACATGAAGTTTTTGAGCAAAATCCATCAACCGGAAGTGCGACTTTTCTGAAGGGTTTTTTTTTTCAGTTTTCCCGATTTTCACGAAAACGGCTCCAACAAATTTCTTTAAATTTCGTATACTATCTACACACACAAATGAATCCCTCACACTTTTATTTGTAACATCCCAAATATGAACGTGTCCTAGGACCACATGGTGAAAGTCCTAGGAACAACTTGGGGAAAAGGCTACTTCAGTTCTGCGTAGGGAATGATTTTGTTATCTTTAATAGTAAGTTCGCACATCGAGACGTCCATAAATTCACCCGTGAAGAACCTTCCAGGAATGAGAGATCTATTATTGATGTCCGTATAAAGAGAGTGCCTGAAATTGGGAGTGACCACTTTATCGTAATTGTTAAGATGACTGCTGCAAAATCCTGGAAACCAAAGAGAAAGCAAAAGAAGCAAATAAAGGAAAAAATCGAAAGTTTTAAACTGAAAAATGAAATTGTACTAAAGAGGTTCCAGGAGGAAATAGAAAGAGCATGCCAGGCAGTGATGGCCAATGAGTGCAACCCGGATCTTGCAGAATCGTGGAAAAGATTTAAACAAATAATACTGAAAGCCGCAGAGGTGGCGTGTGGAAAAACTAAATGCGGAAGCAATAAGAAAAAGACTAGATGGTGGACAGATGAACTTAAAGACCAGATAAGGAAAAAGAAGGATTGTTGGAAGAAATATTTGAACGATAAAACTCCTGATAGCTATGAGCGTTATAAAACTCAGAGAAAAACTGTTAAAGAGCTTGTTTTGGAAGAGAAGGGAAAGGCTTAGAAAGAATTTGGAGAGTTCATAGAGGAGAATTCTAAAAGCAACCAGAAGCAGTTTTACAAAATAATTAAAAATCTGAGGAATAAGGGGGAATGCCCTTTAAAGTACTTAAAAGGAAAGGATGGGGCATTAATTAATAACCCAAGGAATATTATGAAGAGGTGAAAGGAACACTTCATGGAGTTACTGGCAGGGATGGACAGTTCGAGTAGAGCATTTAACCCGGAGAGAGAATCCGACATTGGCGAGCCAAATGAGGAAACAGAAGAGGAATTCAATTATATAGAGAAGGAAGAAATGTGGGAATCCTTGGGTAAAATAAAGTTAGGGAAAGCTGCAGGACACGATATGATTGCTGCTGAAATGTTCCAGTACATGGGAAGTAAAGGCGAAGATATGTTGTTTAAAATAATGGAAACCGCATGGTAGAAAGAAAAGATACCTACAGATTGGGCAACCTCTGTCATTGTGCCATTCTACAAGAAGGGTGTGACACGAGAGAATGCTCGAACCATAGAGGGATCTCTCTTTTATCTGTGTCTGGAAAAGTGTACTCTAAAATTTTAAAAGCAAAATTAAGAAAGGAAGTTGAAGTTAAATTGGAGGAAGAGCAGTGTGGATTTAGGCCCGGAAGAAGTACGTAGGACCTTATTTTTGCCCTACGCCAATAGCGGAAAAAGCCATCGAATACAATAAAACTCGTTCTCTTTGTTTTATAGATCTCGAAAAGCTTTATAGATCTCGATAGGGCGCCATGGAATGAGTTACGGTCTTCATTACAGAATAAAAATGTAAATAAAGCTCTATCCCTCCGGATAACAAGTTTTTATAAAAACTGTATAAACTACGTTAGAACGCCACATGAGCGCTCTTCGGAATTCATCACCCCAGAGGAGTCCACCGTATTCATCCTGCTAATGGACGATGTAATGAAAGCATGCAGGACACCTACATATGCGACCCATCTTGGAAATTGGAACTACATTGCAATAAGCTTCAATTATTTCGCGTTTGCCGACGATATTATGTTGATGGCAACTAGCAAGGAAAAACTCCAAGCCAACATTGATGTGTGGGTGCAGGAGTGCGAGAAAAGAAATATGTCTGTCAGTCTCCAGAAATCCAAATGCATGGTAATTTCCAGAGCAGATGATATCCAGTTAGACATCAGTGTCAAAGGGAAGCATCTCGAGCAGGTATCCTCCTTTAATTATCTGGAGTGAAGATTCACTCAAACGGTAGATTAACCGATGAGTTGAATGAGAGAAGTGGGTCCGTGGGAAGATTATTCCACGCTCTGAACAGGGGTTTCCTGAGCAAAAAAGAAGTCTCCAAGGATACAAAGAGGGCTATCTTTAAGAATATTTACGTCCCCACTATTATCTATGATTGCGAATCCTGGGCTCCAAAGGAGAGCGAAAAAAGCCGGCTGCAAGCAGCAGAAATGAGATTCTTGCGGAAAATAGAGGGCAAAACCAGGAGAGATCGCATTAGGAACAGCACCATTAGAACAAATTTAAAGGTTGAACCTCTAGGGCAAATGATTGAAAACAAGCAACTGCGATGGTTCGGTCATGTTAACCGAATGGCAGAGAATAGAATACCCTGGAAGGCATATGAGATGATGGTATCGGGAAGAAGACCTAGAGGAAGGAAAAGAAAAACGTGGGAAGAAAACGTAAAGAGCATAGTCGAGAAAAGAGGCCTTACGTGGAATACAGCCAAGAAAATGTCAAGAAATAGAGAAGAATGGCGAACTTTTTGCAGCTCCTCTACACTCACGGATAGAAGAGGATCCTGATTAAATAAAGTGTATATTAGGAGTATTGCTAGAATTCCAAATTTGAAGAAAATCTGTTAACCGGAAGTGCGTCTTTATAGCCTAAATTTTTGAGTTTGTTTTTCTCTATTACGATTTTCTTTAAACTTAGTATGCTAACTGTGCCGAAATAATCGTATCATGTTATTAAAAACGTGTTTTCCAAAAACTGTGATAGTTGTGCGGAATTTGTGGCGTCAAATTTTAAATACTATAATATGCAGGTTGTCGCTGTTTTCGGTGCGCTCTAGTGGCAGAGTTAGTAGGTAGCGACTTACCCTCCCCCCCACCATCTCTATATTTATGTTAGGGACAAATATGTATTTAAAGAAAATTATTATCATTAGGAGTCGTTTGAGTGTTTCACACCAGATTTTATTTTTTTTTTAGTAAACAAATCTAGCTTGAGAAAATCGTTGGAGCCGTTTTCAAAATCATCATACAATGATTATCAGTAGCATGATCACCGCTAGAACTAATTAGTGATTGGTATTTAAAAAATTAAATAGGTTGCAATTTCATGGATTAAATCAACATTGAATAGAACTTTCAATGGAAAAGCCTCATTTTAGTAAAATAGATTCTGAAACAGGTAATTAATGATTGAAATGACCTTTAGCAAGAGTATAAATGATCTATGTTACACGTCTAAACAGAGCTCTCATTGTACACTGCTCTTGATCGACATTAAATTAATAGATGATACAGAGGGCTGGCTACGTATGAGTATTAATTACTTATGATTATTCTTATACTATACAGTACATATTACCAACTAGAAATGTGTTAGCATTCCTAAAATCTTTTGTCTTCGAGAGATACTAACTTTTTGGTTGTTGTAATATCTTATATATACGTATGTATATATATCTTACAATATCGTATGTATATCAAATAAATGTATACAGTATGAAATGGTAACGGAAGTCTGTAAAGGTTTTGAAATTGCGACGTGTTTGGAACGTGTGTACGCGAAGTACGTTTGTCTGTGAGTTGTATGTACAGTGATAAACTATCCTCACCGCCCCATTTGCTCAGTTCAATAGTGTTTGAAGTGATTACTTTGGATGAAACTGAATAAGAAGCCCATTTAATCCAAAATGGTAACTACTAAATGGTTCAAACTCTAATAATGATTCTGCAATACATACTACCTATTTACTAACACATCCATCTGTTAATGAATGCATACATACGCAGATACAAACAGGTTAAATTAGTACAGATACATTGGAAGATATAGAACTTGTTACAAAAGTATACATATATAAAATGTTCCACTACAAAAATGTAAAACCATCAACAACTATGAAGTAATAGACAACAAATAGAAGTAATAGTTTATTGTTAAAGGCAGCAAAATCAATATTTAAAGTAATATTGGAATGAATACACATTAGAAATTAAAAGCACAAATGATAACACCAATTGCCGTACAAGATTTAATACAGGCATGTATATATACGTATATATGATTTTTAACTGGAGATTGATTATTAAATGAATAAGTTAATAAAAATATGTTTGCAGATATCAAAAGAAATTTTAAAGGTAGAGAGGGAAACACCCGTGATCTTGGTGGATACAGGGACGGCTGGATTAGCTTTATAAAGTGCAGATCTGTTGCATTGCTGTAATGTTTTAGAACTGAGGAGATTCATAACATAAACGGAAAAGAAATGTTCACTTGAAGTGGGGAAAAGTAATAATCGGATCACTTGCACATATGGGGGACACACATGTAGACCAACCAGAATAATTCAATATCGATAAATACACCAAAAATATGGATAATTGCGATTATAAAAGTAAGACAATTATGACAGGAATAAATGTCCTAGGTTGCAATATCATGGATTAAATCAACATTGAATAGAACTTTCAATGGAAAATGCCTCATTTTAGTAAAATAGATTCTGAAACAGGTTGATTGAAATGACCTGTAGCAAGAGTATAAATGATCTATGTTACACGTCTAAACAGAGCTCTCATTGTACACTGCTCTTGAACGACATTAAATTAATAGATGATACAGAGGGCTGGCTACGTATGAGTATTAATTACATTTACTTATGATTACTCTTATACTATACAGTTCATTGTGCTGTTGGGGTGTTTCACTCCAAACCCGATCCCTCTATCACCTTCAAAGAAAAGAGTCAATTGGTATTTCGGTTGGCAATTTGGGGCTAAAATGTGATATGTATGAGATGATCGGGGTATATCTTGCTAGAATGTTGAGTTTTCGCGACATATACGGCCAGAAAACACCAGCTTCGAATGTTTAACGTTTCTTCGATGTACGATTAGAAAGAAAAGAACTTTCCTTAATTGTAATCTTTAAAGTTTTGGATGATATACTTCATGAACTCTTATGTGAGTATAATTGTATTATTGTGTTAAAGATAAAACCAAAATAGTTCAAGGAAGTTCAAACTTGATATTCTATTTACATAGTACTAGCATTTTTCTGGGAAAATTAAATTTTTTGGTAGTCAGGGATTCCGGGATTATATATAGAAGATTACATATAGAATAATAGACATTAATATATAGATAATTGTAACTATCCGATTTAGGGATTGTGGACGAAAACCTCCATTTGTAGAATACTGTGGCATAGCTAAACGGAATATGTAGGCTTGCACTTCCTGCGACTTTTTCGTGTTTGAGATGTTTTAATACACCACATAGACCACAAACTCATAGTCCATATCTGGAACCTACATTCTCAGCGTACTTTAAAAATATGTATTTCCGGTGGTGAAAACAGTTGAATTTTTTTTTCGATCCACCATACTTCAATCAAACCTCTTCGAACTGCTACTGCGGATGATACCGTGGACTTGATGTGTACTAAAAGGCAGCGGATATAGTGTTTCGGATCCATTAACAAAAGTAAATTAGAGTGCGGTTATTTCCACTTCAAAGAGGCGGGCGTTAAGACATGGCAAACAGTGTAATAAACGGTATATATATATATATATGTGTGTGTGTGTGTGTGTGTGTGTGCCACTTTCAATGCAAATCTAACGAACCACATCAGTTCCTACTACAATACTAACAAACTTCAAATCAACCTGCATAATGTCGTGCTCTAATACAATGATATATTAAATTATTATTATTTTCAACATTCTTTGCAGGAGAAGTGTTTTTTTTCCGACTGCTGTAAGAGGTAGTATTGTGATATCGTGTCAAATTTTCAATATTAAATTTTCACCGGAAATACACGTTTCGACGACACTGAGTCTAAAAAAGTAGTTTTTAGAAAATTGTGTGTATATGTGAATAACATTGAACCAATTGATTCAATCATGTTTTTTGCACGATAGTTGCTGTTCTAAGGCAGTAAGAGTAAATGGCCATGTCTGTAATCGGGCTCAATTTACCAGAGTAGGTTTTGTTAATGTGGTTACTTTGGCATCAGATTTACTACTATTCTAAATTAAAATTTAACTGTTGTATACATAGTAAGACAGTACAGTTTCCAAATGCTCCTTTACCACAAATATTGTTCACTTACTTACATTCAAAGTATACGTATATATTATATAGTGTTAAAATATGGCTGGGGTTTGACAGTGGAAACAGTTGTGTGGTCAGGATAGCGATTTTGATACAGCTGATCACTGTTCAGTAAAACCAAGAAATAAACACTCACTCTCCCTCCTTTTAATACAATTATATTATAAAATAATATATTATTCATAAACTTCAAATTTTACTTATTTCTCCAAACATAAATATAGTGGGGGACAAATACCAATCTCCCAACCCAGATGGCTAGAGAAGAGATGACATTGTAGTCCAGAAAAACGCGCTATTAACATTGAACCAATCCAAATAAAATTGAAAATTGAACGTCACAAATTTCGTTCAACTATCTGAAATCAATTATTTAGAAAAAAATATTGCAAATAAAAGTGATTCTTTGATATCTGTCCATTTCAATCCGAGTTTAAAAAGCAATCATTTAGTCATTTCCAAGAAAATACAACTTAAAAACATATTCTGTAAGTCGCAGTGTCGGTAAACCGATTTTCTTCAATTTCGGAATTCTACCAACGCTAGTAGTCTATAAAAGAATATTTTATAACCGTTAGAATCATACATTACCTGGATCGGTACTTGTGTGGAAAAGTTGAACGCTACTGTTTCTCACAGAAACTCCCATCCCAGAAATTCAATTTTCCCGGGAGTTTTAAAAAAAGTGTAATTTTTATTGACCGCTCCTCGAGATCTCCTGCAGTTGTTATCATTTATAACAGTGACCAGGTAAGGGAAGCTCAAAATAGCACATATCAAAATTATGGTCACCTAAAAGTGGTAGGTATATATGTATGGTTTCAAATAAAAGTGGTAGGTATATATGTATGTATGTAGATATTACACGACTTTTGAAGAAAATATTAGAGCCATTTTTGAAAACATGGCCAAAAACAAAAAAGGAAAAAGAAAAGGTAAATGGATTTTGTCCGAAGCCTTCGTGCCAAGTGGGTGATATCTAAACGGATCTTTTGGTTTTTGAGTTATTGTGTTCACACAAATACACACACAAACACATATACGTACATACACACATACAACAATTAATTAATTTATTTTATCTATTAAATTTTTGTTTTTATTTATTAATTTGTTATTCCATGATGTATATGCTTTTGCATCTTCAATCGCGTATTACTTATGCTTTTATTTATCTGTTTGTATAATCATTTAAGTGTCAATACTATGTACATTATCATGTAATTATTATGTCCGATATATTTGCTTATTTTCTTAAAGCATTAACTTTATTTTGTTATATGTATTGTAATTGATGTAAATTTCATGTAATACTCAGATGAGTGGAACATGTTGAAAATAAAGGTAAAAAAAAACACACACACACACACACACACACACACATACTCATACACACAAACATAAACAGATAGACATTCGCTAAAACGTTTTTTTCAAACTCAGGGGTCCTCAAAACATTTATTCCGGTCAAAGCTCTTCTTCTTCTGTCGGCGCTATATACCGAATCGGTCCATGGCCTGCTCAATGCGATAGACCATTGTCCCTATCAACAACAACATGAGCACCGATGCCTAATCTTTTCATATCATTCCGAACGATGTCAATTCATCTCGCCTTGGGCGTGCCTCTTGGTCGGCTGGCACTCATACTGTCCTGCAATGCTCTTATAATCAGACTGTCATCCGACATCCTAAACATGTGACCATTATAATCGCTGGCATCTCACTAAGGAGGTTATCGTTTATTTTTTATACAGTGCTACAGTTCTTGATTTTTTTTCTAAGTTCTTGCCAGTTGCAGCTCACTCTTATCGAACCAAAGATTTTTCTTAATATACTCCTTTCGAACCTGTCCAACCTGCCAGGCAAATCCTTCTTCAAAGTTTTTTTTTCCTACGCCATGACTTCGGCTATTCAGCCATTTGGCATAGCTTGGCCCAGTATAAAAGAACTTAGACTGCCTGGCGATTGATGTTCGTTTAGTTGAATATCCAAGGGGCACATAAGCACAATCTCGGAAGCGAAAAACTTCACTCCCCTTGTTCAAAGTCAAGGTTTCGCTAGTATAACATATGGTTACCACAGGGTCTAATCAGAGTTTTATATATGGATATCTTGTACCTTGGTCCTTCGGATGACTGGGCAACTCCTAAATATTTTACTTACGCTATAGTATGCCCTGTTTCCAGCAAACATCTTTTCTCTAATTTCCTCTCTTTCGTTTCTGTTATCATTTATGTTAATAAAGATTCTCGACCGATCTATTAATAACTGCAGGAGATCTCGAGGAGCATTTTTCTGATGATGTAGCTCATTAGATAAGCAACTCTTTCTGCCATATCAAGTTTTTTTTAGTATATATTTTGTGTTTAGTGTGTTTAATGAAAATTATATGTAACCCCGAAGTAGATGTAATTTACCGGTTCTAGGTCAGTTTTTTTTGGGCCCCAGGCACTTATGAATTTACGCCCGAAGGCAGAGGTCTGGCGCGCGGCTACAAAATTACGATGAGACCCCCATCTGATTTTTAACCAAGGAAAAAAATATTTTTGAGCCGGGAGATGGTATGCGAGACATGCGGCTACGTTTTGAAAAATCTAGCTTGAAAACAGTCTAAGGTAAAAAAAATACTTGTTAGCCGCGAGATGGGCATGCCTGACCTGCGGCTATGTTTTATAATATTTAGCTTGAAAATATAAGGTCGAAATTTGTCAGGGAAAAACAATTTTTTTTGAGCCGGGAGATGGCATGCGAGACATGCGGCTACGTTTTGAAAAATCTAGCTTGAAAACAGTCTAAGGTAAAAAAAATATTTGTTAGCCGCGAGATGGGCATGCATGACCTGCGGCTATGTTTTATAATATTTAGCTTGAAACATTCTCAGGACTGTAATATTGTTTTTGAGCCGCGAGATGATATACACGACATGCGGCTATGTTTTATAATATTTAGCTAGAAACATCCTAAGGACTTTATTATCATTTTTGAGCCGCGAGATGACATACAAGACTAGGGCTAATATTTTATAAAATTTAGCTAAAGACTTTAATATTTTTTGATATTCAATACTTTGTGCATTTTTATGGATTCTATTCATGTTTACACTTATAATATTTAGCTAAACACATTCTAAGGACTTTATTATCATTTTTGAGCCGTGAGATGACATACAGAACATGCGGCTAAGATGTGTAATATTTAGCTTGAAACATTTTAAGGACTTTAATAATGTTTTTGAGCCGTGAGATGTCCTCCAACTCGAGGGCTATGTTTTTATAATATTTAGCTAAGGACTTTAATATTTTTTGATATTATCATTCCAATACGATGAACAAATACTTTGTTTTTTTTTATGTATTGTTAGAAACATTCTAAGGACTTTAATAATGTTTTTGAGCCGTGAGATGACATACAGGACATGCGGCTAAGTTGTGTAAAATTTAGCTTGAAACATTCTAAGGACTGTAATATTGTTTTTGAGCCATGAAATGTCATCCAAGTCGCGGGCTAATATTTTATAATATTTAGCTAAAGACTTTAATATTTTTTGATATTTTGTTCATGTTTACACTTATAATATTTTAGCTAAACACATTCTAAGGACTTTAACATTGTTTTTGACCCGTAAGATGGCATACAAGACTAGGGCTAAGTTTTTGTAATATTTAGCTTGAAACATGTTAAGGACTGTAATATTGTTTTTGAGCCGTGAGATGACATCCACCTCGAGGGCTAAGTGGTTATAATATTTAGCTAAGGACTTTACTAATTTCTGATATTATCATACAATACGATGAACAAATGCTTTGTGTTTTTTAGGTATTGTTAGACTATACTATGAACAAAGACTTTGATTTTTTTATGCATTGTTCTAAGGACATTCTAAGGACTTTAATATTTTTGTTAAGCCGTGAGATGACATCCCAGGACTAGGGCCAATTATATTATCATCCAATACCATAAACAAAGACTTTGTTTTTATTATGTATTGTTGGAAACATTCTACGGACTGTAATATTTTTCTTGAGCCGTGAGATGCATCCAAGACTGGGGCTATGTTTTTATAATATATAGCTAAACACATTTTAAGCAGTTTAATATTGTTTTTTAGCCGTGAGATGTGACATCCAAGTCGCGGGCTAAGTTTTTATAATATTTAGCTAAAAACATTAAATATATTATCATCCAATACTATGAACAAAGACTTTGTTTTTTTAATTTATAGTTAGATACGATATTTAGCAAAACACATTTTAAGGACTTTCATATTGTTTTTGAGCCGTGAGATGACATACCAGGACTAGGGCTAATATTTTATAATATTAGGCTAAAAACATTAAATATATTATCATACAATACGATGAGCAAATACTTGTTTTTTATGTTTATGTTCATGTTTAAATTAAATTATGTTTATACTTATACTATTTAGTTAGAAACATTCTAAGGACTTTAATATTGATTTTGAGCCGGGAGATAACATACAAGACTGGGGCTAATATTTTATAATATTAAGCCAAGCACTTTAATATTTTTTGATATTATCATACAATACGATGAACAAATACTTCGTGTTTTTTATGTTTATGTTCATGTTTAAATTAAATTATGTTTACACTTATAATATTTAGCTAGAAACATTCTAAGGACTTTAATATTGATTTTGAGCCGGGAGATAACATACAAGACTGGGGCTAATATTTTATAATATTTAGCTAAGCACTTTAATATTTTTTGATATGATGAACAAATACTTCGTGTTTTTTATGTTTATGGTCATGTTTAAATTAAATTATGTTTACACTTATAATATTTAGCTAGAAACATTCTAAGGACCATAATATTGCTTTTGAGCCGTGAGATGACATCCTAGACTAGGCTGCTAAATATATTATCATCCTATTCTATGAATAAAGACTTTGATTTTTTTTTATGTATTGTTAGAAACATTCTAAGAACTTTAATATTGTTTTTTAGCCGTGAGATGAAATGCAAGTTGAGGGCTAATTTTTTATAATATTTAGCTAGAAACATTAAATATTTTATCATATACCATGAATAAAGACTTTGTGTCTTTTTTATGTATTGTTAGAAACATTCTAAGGACTTTAATATTTTTGTTGAGCTGTGAGATGACATCGAGAGGCTAAGTTATTATAATATTTAGCTAGAAACATTCTAAGGACTTTAATATTGTTTTCGAGCCGTGAGATGACATTCAAGACTAGGGCGAAGATTTTATAATATTCAGCTAGAAACATTAAATATATTATCATCCAATACTATGAACAAAGACTTTGATTTTTTTATGTATTGTTAGAAACATTCTAAGAACTTCTATATTGTTTTTTAGCCGTGAGATGACATCCAAGTCGACGGTTAATATTTTATAATATTTAGCTAGAAACATTGAATATATTATCATCCAATACGATGAACAAATGCTTTGTGAATTTTTATGTATTTTGTTCATGTTTAAATTATCTTTACACTTATAATATTTCGTGAGATGACATACAAGACTCGGGCAAATATGTTATAATATTTAGCTACAAACATTAAATGAATTATCATTCAATACTATGAATAAAGACTTTTTTTATGTATTGTTAGAAACATTCTAAGGACTTTAATATTGTTTTTGAGCCGTGAGATGGCATCTAAGACTAGGGCCAACTATATTATCATACAATACGATGAACAAATACTTTGTGTTTTTTATGTTTGTGTTTAAATAAAATATGTTAATGTTTACATTAAATTATGTTAAAAATTATAAAATTTAGCTATATTGTGTTTAAATAAAATATGTTAATGTTTAAATGAAATTATGTTAAAAATTATAAAATTTAGCAAAACACATTCTAAGGACTTTAATATTGGTTTTGAGCCGTGAGATGACATACACGACATGCAGCTAAGTTGTGTAAAATTTAGCTAGAAACATTAAATATATTATCATCCAATACTATGAATAAAGACTTTGTTTTTTTTAAGACTAGGGCTAAGCTTTCATAATATTAGCTATAAACATTAAATATATTATCATCCTATACTATGAATAAAGACTTTATGTATTGTTAGAAACATTCTAAGAATTAATATTTTTGTTGAGCCGTGAGATGACATACAGGACATGCGGGTAAGTTGGCTAGAAACATTAAATATATTATCATCCAATACTATGAACAAATACTCTGTGTATTTTTATGTATTGTTTCACTTTTTCATGTGTATTAATACTAGTATACTATGTTTTTTCATGTTTTAATACGTGTGTGTATTCTGTATTTTTTACTTTTTTAAGTTTAGTACTACTATGTTTTATGTATTGTTTCATTTTTTTTGTGTATTAATACTAGTATACTATGTTTTTTCATGTTTTAATACTTGTGTTTTTTGTAATTTTACATTTATGTTTAGTACTAGTTTGTGTTAAAACTGGTATGTTTAATACTTGTGTTTTTTGTTTTTTTTACTTTTTACATGTAGCAAGGCAGTTAACCCAGGACCAAACTTTGTAGCATCGTAAGTATGAACAGTAGTACGTGACATGTCCAAATTAATCCTTTAGGAGTGCTTGCCTTGAGCAAATTGCAACAAATTGGCTTTGGAATGTCTTGTAACACATGAAGTGATACCTCCACGAATACCAGATTCAATCATAAGATGTTTATCATAATCAGTCAATAGTTCCAATTTTACTTGTGTATATTTCATATAGATAAGAAACGGGGGTCGCTATGCTTTCGGCGAAGCAGTTTCAGCGACCCCCACCACTCCTACCCACTCGAGGACAGCCGAAGCTAAGCCGAGAATTGCCGAACATTCCTCTTTTTTTAAAAATACACATTGGTATTATTTTAATAATACTATCTACTAAGGGGAGGGGTGGAGGAAGAAACTTTACATACTATTAATTTATTTAAACAAAGTCTTTATTGGCATATCTTTTTTTTTTTTTTTACTTTATAAAGTAAGACATTTTTATTTGCAATTATATATGTATTTACAGAAATTGTAATTGACTATTGTTACAAATTTTATTTAGATTTAAACACAAAATACAAATCTTTCTTTATGTCTACTTGCAGTATGTTTTAACTTATCTAATTTAATTTTTATTTTATAGGTCCAAAGCTCATTTTCCAGCATTTTCCAACTTGCCTTCGATGAACAGATAACTTTCACTTGGTAATGTGTACACATCAGTTTGGAACATGGTGATGCGAATTTCATCATTATTTGATAGGCCTGATGAGTTAAATGGCGTGTACGAATGATATTCATAACTTTCAATATTGTCGTTGAAAGTAACCTCTTGATTAATGTTCGTGATCCATATCTGTGCACTTTGTATCCTATCGATTTTAAAAACTTGACGTTGCTTATTAATAAAGGTCGACGTCGTTGTTGTTCACTTTCTGCTTTAGCACTGATGTTACTTTTTCCTTGTTTTGCTTTAAGTATACAATTATTGCCCAAAGAAGAAGAAGAAGAAAAAATGTTGTTAAAATCAATACCCATTATCCTTCCTTTATGTGTAGACAAATTGTAATTCTTTCCTTTCTGAAGGATATCAAACGTCCGGCTTGATCTATTAATCTTACATTGATATTGTCGATATAATTTGTATTAATGGGTAGGTAAATAACTGGTGATGGAGTTTCCACTATTTTATAACCTGCTGCCACATGGTGAAAATGTGTGTAAACTGTGACTTGGGTTTCCATTATTATATGATCCACTTACAATGTTACACTCAACACTGATCACATTCACCGGATTTATATCTATAATATTGTTGGAGATGTGTGTTTTGTTCGGTGGTAAAATCACTTTATTGAACCCCAATAGTGGCCCAATACTGTGGGGCTGTGAAAAATCTACTTCAAATGTTGTTTTAGCAAAGTCTTTAACGTATTGTGATTTGGCGTTAAATGCAACACAAGCGACTTATTTTTGTTCGACAACAGCGATCCAAGATATCTTTCAATAGCACCAATTTCATACGTACCAGTTGGTATTTCTATTACATATGATTTATTATTGAAATTGAAATGGAATTTATTGTTCACTCCAGCCTCCACATTTGGTATTGAATCGTACGTTTCTAATCGTAATAGTCCAACACTATAATTTCTATTTGCGGCCAATTCCAATGGTGGAAATATGGATGCATGCAATACAGAATCAACACCAGATAGAAGAAAAGAATAGCTAGACATTGTTTGCCGCTTGCTCTCTCATCAAAAACTGTAAAGATAAATGTCCACAGTTCCAAGGGTTTCGCTTTTGATAGCGTTTATTATAATAGATGTCACACTGTTTTAAATACTTTAACAATTCTTTAGGCGGTTTTAAATTACCAAAACTATCAAAATAGAACACTTTATTCCCTTTTTAGAATATGCTGTCCAATGAGTACCAGTATTCTTTGAAGAATCCAAATTGATTATACCTTGTTCTTGAGTCCTAGGACGTGATGGTAGATTATCTCTCATGAATATGCCTCGGAAATGTGGTAAATATTTGTTGGCAACCTTAGTTATATCATAATTTGTAAGTGCACGATTGGGTAGATTTAATTTCTGTTGTAAGGTTTTAGATAAAGGCCTAAACCTTTTCCATACGGTTTCAGGTAGAGTCCTTGCCCAACCTTCTGTCCTTCCATAACCATATTGTGTCTTTTTTGTTCTTGAAGAGTTTTTTTCGCTTGATCTATGTCTTTTACTGTTCTCACTATGGTAGCTGCACCTCCAGCCAATGAACCTAACGCCGACAGGCCTGCAAGTATTGGAATTAGCGGTAGTACGCCTCCTACCCATGGTTTCTTCCTCAATGGAATAACTCTTGGTGCTTTAATATTATTTGGTTTGTTTTTAGGTAATCTTTAGCTTTTTTCAAAGCACATTTAACCGATTTCAACTCATCACCGCTATTATTCTTTTTTCCAACTGCTGCTGCTTTTAATAATTGATTAAATGAAGGACGATGTCGCCGTTTGCCAGCTCCATATTTAACTTTAGCTTTCATTATATTTCCCACCAACAATGCACTGGTTTTCTCTGCGAGCGAAGAATCTTTAGCTAGGAGTCTTTTCCAAGCTTCTTGTTTCAATATTTGATCGGCTTTATGTCTTGCTTCTAAATTTTTATGTTGTGAATATGCAATATCATGAGCTTTACAAGCATCATCTAATGGATTTATACCACTTTGATTTATTCTTTGTTGTAATTTAGTTCCAGGGCCGCAAAATCTATAACCAGGGAGATGTAATTCAAAAGGAAGTTTATTGATTGCAGAGTCGATAACACCTCTTCCAACTACTCTAGCATACTGACACTTGTCAGCATTTCATCATCTAATTGTAGATTGAATTTGGACCAACTATCCCTCACTCCGTCACTGGCGGTATCTTACTGAACTAGTTGATCACCAAATCATTTTTTTAATCAGTCTGATTGAAAACATTATACAATAAACATGAGTGACGCTCTTCATTATTCCACATCTTTTTTACAATTTAAAAGAAGTTTCAAACGTTAGTGGGGCTAACAAAACATAATGGTGATAATTATAACGTTGTGGTGCAAATAGTAAAGAGACGTATTGGAATCAATTTAACACTCGTTCATTGGCATCATCTACAGCAGAAATTTGGTGAGATCGTTTCATATTTTGAGAGGACGAAAAATATAAATGTAGATGTGACGATGCTTATGGAAGACAGCACCCTCTCCATGTATCTTACGCATAAAAAGGGAAAAGTGTTAACACTTAAGGAAACAATAACAACCAGATGTGATAACAATTATCACCAGATGTGATAATTAAAGAAATATATTTAAATAAAAACCAAATAATGTCAATTATACATAATGCTTGGATAATTAACAATTATTTACATAACTTAATGTTAATAATAACATTGGAAAATACTATGTATTTTACAGATGAAGTACATAATACTGAAAATGATAATTGTGTTGATATAGATATTAACAAACATAGTAATGTATTACATGAAATACAACAATAAATGTTTTTTTTTCACTATACCAAGTCTTGTTTTTGATCCATCCTTTACTGTTCATTCCTAAATACTTTACCAACAATTTATCATGTTTTCTTTGCAGTATTTTTTCAATTAAATAGACTTTATCATGTTTGACAGGAGATAATTCTTCACGATACCATTTACCTTGAATAATTTGGTTATTTTCATCTTGTAAAGTGTAAGTAGTTGGTTCTGTATTATGCACACTATAAATGTAAAAAATTTCCGTAGACCAATTAGCCGTATAACCTTTGGCAAATACATTTTTAATCTTCGAAATCCTAACAGCTGTGCCAACATTTAGAGTTTTCTTGCTGCTGCTGCTCGTTTGTTTTAATAAAATATTTTTCAGTATACTTTTTTCATTTGCTTTATTAACTTCAACTGGTTTCATTTTAATTGCAGAATGAATTGTATTATTGTATTCATCGACAAGTTTTGGTAATATATTTAAATATTTATACGAACCATTGTAATGAAACTGTTTATAAATTCTACCAAGTAATGATCTATTGAATCGTTCCACTATTGATGCTTTTATAGATGAATAAGTACTATAATGATTTGTGTTATGTTTTTTTATAAGCTGTTGAAATTTGGAATTATAAAATTCTAAACCCCGATAGGATTGAATATTTTTAGGCACTCTTCCAGATTGTTGGAATATCTTGTTCATAGCATTGGTAACATCATTAGCATTTTTTGTCTTCACTGGTACAGCCCAAGCATATTTGGAAAAACAATCAATTACAGTTAAAATGAAAGTATTGTTTTTATTATACTTTGCATACTGCTTAACATATAGTAAATCGATTTGCCATAAGTCATCAACTCCTTTTAGTACAGTTTTTCTCCTTTTAAATCGAATTCTAGCAGGTGCCCTTAACTCATCAACTATTTCCTTTTTTATCGTAGACATGTTATCATGGATACTGAAGAAGGTCTCTAAGCATTTGTATTGTCACATTCATATGTTCAGGCCATTCACTTATTTTATTTCTAATCGTAGCAAATATCTGATGCAAAAGGTTCCTTACATTTTCCACTCTTTTACTGTCATAATCGTTGATGTATTCTTGAAGATATGATTTAGTGACGATATCTTCTTTAAGAATAAACTTTTCCAAATATTCTTTATTCACAGCGTCTAATCCTTTTTTAGGCGTATTAACTCCTGTTATTGTTTTATGTTTGAAGTCTACATATATATCATTGTCAATATTATAAATATCATACAAATCTTGATGATGATGTATTTCTGAAGATCTTCCAAATTTATCGTTGGACATGTCTTCTATTTGCACTGTTCCACTTAACTGATGTAACCATCTTCCTTCAGCTCACTTATAATTGAAATTATTTCATTTCCTAAACTATTATTTCCACTTTGTTCCGAGGCTAGACATAATTTTAATCTGTCCACCAATTCATTAGGATCGTTGTAGTATTCGTAAACTACAGCATCATTTTTCATGAATCCATAGCCTTTTTTGCTAGGTGTTACTGAGAATGGAAACAATTTTGATATGATTAAATTATATTTTATCCTTCGATTAGCATTAATTGGTTTCTCTTCACTATAATGTCTTCTATGAGCGTTTGATAATAACAGAATTTTTTTGTATGATTTTAAATCGCCATCGTTATAATGTTTGGGGTTTGTTTTAAACAGTAATTCATATAATTCCTTTGTTCCCTTAAATCTATGTTTATCAATAATGAAATCATTATTAGTATTTATGGAAATTTCTTTATTACCTATTGTCATTTTTCCAGAATGAGCAGATTTTATACCATATTGTAAATCACGTTCTGGTTGCTTTAAATTTATATAAGATTTTCCCATTTCATAATCTTCCTCCTCTTCATCATCTTCTAATTCTTCTTCTTGTTTTCTTATGCTACTATCCTCGTCTTCTTCTTCTTCTTCTTCTTCTTGTTTAATTATGCTACCATCCTTATCATCATCTATTTTAGGTTTTTTCCTAGCATGTCTACTTATTTCTTTTAAAGGTTCTATAACTGGCTTCAATTGTTTTTTAATCAGACTCTCTTGTTCTTGTTCTTGATGTTTTAAAGCTTTATATTTGCGTTTCAACGATTTAACAGCTTTTACAATATTTCTTGTTTTCACTGCGCGTTCCATCTTGAAACTACGGAGAAATCTAAATGTCCACAATATACATGTCAAAGCTTTTACGATATCTTCCATTATTTAACGGTTTATCCTTATCAATCACTAAAAACCCATATTTATCATCCCAACATAGACTGCATAGCTCTCTAAATTTGTTCCAACTCATATCCACGTTAACATGATCATCATAAATGTGTTTAGCATTGATCCACGTTGGTATTTCACAATGCCTGGGTTGGCATTTGACGCATGTTTAAAATATACAAAAGTTAAATTGGAACTATTGACTGATTATGATAAACATCTTATGATTGAATCCGGTATTCGTGGAGGTATCACTTCGTGTGTTACAAGACATTCCAAAGCCAATAACCCATACATAAGTGGTTACGATCCCACACAACCATCTAGCTATATTTTATATATAGATGTAAATAATCTATATGGGTTTGCAATGAGTGAATATCTTCCTTATGGTGGTTTTGAATGGGTGGACAATAGTGTGGATGTTACCGCAATTCCTGATGATTGCGATGATGGTTTTATTCTAGAGGTTGATTTACACATACCAATCCGCTTACACAATCATTTCAGTCAGTTTCCACCACTGCCACATCATCACAATAATAAACTCTTTACCACGTTAGAGGATAAACAACATTATGTGATTCATTACAAAAATTTGAAACAAGCTCTATCGATGGGTGTTGTTTTGAAAAAAGTGCATAGAATATTAAAATTTAAACAATCCCCTGGCTTAAAACTTACATAGAACTGAATACTAACTTACGCAAGACGGCTAAAAACGATTTTGAAAAGGACTTTTACAAATTAATGAACAACTCTGTTTTTGGAAAGTGTATTGAAAATTAGAGGAAACGATTGACCATCAAACTTGTCACCACGGAAAAAGATTATTAAAATTGTCCAAAAGACCAAACTTTAAAGACAGGACAATTTTTAGTGAAAACGTTGTTGCAGTACACTTACAACAGGAAACAATTTATTTGGACAGACCTACTTACGTGGGATTTTCGATTTTGGAACTCAGCAAACGGTACATGTATCAATTTCACTAGGAGGTTATGTTACCATTTTATAATCGTACTTCCCTGCATTTGCTATACATGGACACTGACTCTTTTATATATAATATTCAAACAGACGATGTATATGATGACATGATTGAATTGAAAGACTATTTTGACACTTCCAACTACCCTGTTACACACAAATGCTATTCAAACCACAATAAGAAAGTGTTGGGTAAATTTAGCGATGAAACTGCCGGAGTTCCTATTCAAGAGTTGGTGGCATTAAGACCTAAAATGTATAGCTTCAACATTTTCAACAAACACATCGTTAAAAAGGCAAAAGGTGTTAAAAAAAGCGCTGTGAATAGAATTTCATTTTCTGATTATCTAAATGTGTTAAAAAGCCAAGACCTTGTATTACATGCACATTTCAAAACTATTCAATCCAAACGACACCACTTATACACATATGAATGTAGTAAAACAAGTTTGACATGTTTTGATCAAAAACGTTTCATTTTAGATGACGGAATTCACACTTTGCCATACGGACACTATAGACTCAACAAATAACTATGCACACTCTACACAACGCTATTGGCGATGATGAGAAGTATTTTCAACCGTTCTCACTTTTGGATCTATGCATGATTAACATCTGTTTAAATTTACCTAGGAGAACTGATATTTTCCTACTTGATATACCAAAAACTGTTCAGCGTAAATTATTTCATTCATTCTCTGATTATTATATAACTACTTATAACAAATGTATTATAGATTTGTACTGTTTTGAAAATATTGAATTTATTGCTGGTCAACCATTGCCACTATCAGATTACATTGCCATATTGTATTGCAACCCAGATAACAGAGCCTTATTATTGCAACACTTTAAAACATTTACAATAACTATTGAACTGTATTACTTTAAAAAAATAAACATTCTTTCCCATAATAACATTGACGAACTGTACAATGATACCAATTCTTATTACAATTTTTGTGACAAATGTTGCAATTTGCTCAAGCCAAGCACTCTTAAGGATTAATTTGGACATGTCAACGTACTACTGTTCACACTAACAACACTAATCTTCTTTCCGATTTGATATATGATCCTTTTTTCTGGTGTTTCAATTGTATTACATGCCCATTATTTGGTGTGGAAAAACGCTTATGAGATGAGATAATGTAAATATTAGATTATGTTATTATTATGTCTTTTGTAAATAGATACTAAAACTGTACTAGAGAAAAATAATTTCTAAGATCATGTAAATATTATTGTACTAAAAAGAATTATGTCTTGTAAAATAGAATAGTGAAAAATGTATTAAAAATAATCATAGAAAATAAACACTTATAATATGTCATTCTGTCTTATTTTTTTCACCCATAATGTTATAAACATTAAAACATAAAGAAGTGAAATACATAAAACACAGTAGTACTGAATATAAAAAGTGAAATACATAAAACATAGTAGTACTGAATATAAAAAAGTGAAACAATACATAAAAATACACAAAGTATTGCATATCAAAAAATATTAAAGTCTTTAGCTAGATATTATAAAATGTTTGCCCACGACTTGGAAGCCATCTCGCGGCTCAAAAACATTATTAAAGTCCTTAAAATGTTTCAAGCTAAATATTACACATCTTAGCCGCATGTCCTGTATGTCATCTCGCGGCTCAACAAAAATATTCACTTCCTTAGAATATTTCTAACAATACATAAAAAAAACAAAGTCTTTATTCATAGTATTAGATGATAATATATTTAATGTTTGTAGCTAAATATTATAAAAACATAGCCCCAGTCTTGGATGCATCTCACGGCTCAACAAAAAAATTACAGTCCTTAGAATGTTTCTAACAATACATAAAAAAACAAAAAGTCTTTGTTCATAGTGTTGGATGATAATATATTTAATGTTTATAGCTAAATATTATGAAAGCTTAGCCCTAGTCTTAAAAAAAACAAAGTCTTTATTCATAGTATTGGATGATAATATATTTAATGTTTCTAGCTAAATTTTACACAACTTAGCCGCATGTCGTGTATGTCATCTCACGGCTCAAAACCAATATTAAAGTCCTTAGAATGTTTCAAGCTAAATATTATAAAATATAGCCGCAGGTCATGCATGCCCATCTCGCGGCTAACAAATATTTTTTTTACCTTAGACTGTTTTCAAGCTAGATTTTTCAAAACGTAGCCGCATGTCTCGCATGCCATCTCCCGGCTCAAAAATATTTTTTTTCCCCTGGTTAAAAATCAGATGGGGGTCTCATCGTAATTTTGTAGTGCCCCGCGCGGGCCAGACCCCATGCCTTCGGGCGTAAATTCATACAAGTGCCTGGGGCTCAAAAAAACTGACCTAGAACCGGTAAATTACATCTACTCCCCGATTAACATTTTTTTAATTTTATCCCTGAAGAAGACAATAAATTTGTCGAAACGTTGGAAAAGTTTTAAAAAAAAGTGTAATTTTTATTGACCGCTCCTCGAGATCTCCTGCAGCTGTTATCATTTATAACAGAGCCCAGGTAAGGGAAGCTGGATACATATCAAAATGATGGTCACTTATAACATATTGTGATGGCTGACGTACCAATCTTCCACGTCTACAGACCATTATCTTCGTTTTTTTGCTCATTAACAACAAGTCCACACTTATTCGCTTCTTTCTCGAGAGCCGTAAATGAGAATCTTAGTGCCAACAAAGATCTTCTAAGGATATTATCTGCGTCTGCTAGAATGTGGGTGGTCCTGTTTAAAATATTGCCTCCCAAATCAAACCTTGCACTTTATATCATTAATGCAACAGGCGATTGAAGAGCAGCGGCTATGGGTCCTCTTGTCGGAGTCCGTTTTCTATGTCAAATATTGCGACCGTTGAAAACTCAGTTTCACAAATTTGTCACGATCGTAATACTTCCTGATACTAGGAATGAGAGAAAGTAAAAATCAATACCTACTCAATAAATTATTTGACTACAAAAGTGTATGTTTTTGTGTTTTTCTTTTTTATGTGCGCGAATGTGAATGGCTGCTTTTGTTATATGAATCGTATGAATAATTCAATATATAATTTACATATATATATTTAAAATACCTAAACTCTATGTAAAATTTATAGAGATAAAAAGAGAAAGAAAAAATCTATTTTATATTTTACACCAGAAAATATTTTTGAATTGTAAATATTTTAGAGTGACAGAATCGCCTTCTATTGGGAAGATTAGCAAGGGAAAAAATGTTGAACAAGTTTGAACATCTGGTTTTCCAATATTTTTATAAAATACGTTGTATAACTCGGCCCATTGTTGAGATTTATTATTAGCTGGGTAAAAATGTGAGTGGAATGAGATTTGTGGATCACTACCGAGTGCCTTAACACTTAACAGTATTCTAAAGGCGTCTGGTCTCCAGCGGATATTAGCGCTACCTGGCCGCAAAGAAAACTATCACTTTTATTTCAATAATCTTACTTTCTCTTACTATGATTAAGAAAAAGTGTTTGCGATCGTGTTAAATTTAAAATTGAGTTTTCACGGGGGAATACATGTAGGAAGCTCAAACTTGGGTCTTACCATCGCATCTGACACTAAGATTTCGGGCAAAATCCATCAACCAGAAGTGCGATCTTTGCTGAATGTTTGTTTTCTTTTTTCAGTTTTTCTCGAAAATAGTTCTTCCGATTTTCTTCAGACTTTATCATTATATATATATATATATATATATGTTATATATATGTATATTATATATATGTTTTATACATGTACATTATATATATGTTTTATATATATATATACTTATCATTCTTATAGTTTCTATTTATAGTTAATGAGTTTTTTCTAGTTATAAACAATAAAACTATTAGTTGAAACAGTTAAAAGATTCGACAGAAGTGGTGGGACGACATCACTAGTTCTACCCAGCAACTACTTGCTACTTACTACAAAGGTAATTTTGTGATAAATATTTACTCCTTTCTTTATTGTTCTCTTTTTATTTTACTTATTCTCTTTATGATTCGTAACTACCACATTCTACATTTTTAATGCTATACATTATAATTTTTTTTCTCGCCCTACAAAATAGGCCTTAGCGATGATGAAAACGCATCCGATGATGGTTCGTCTATCAAATCATCAGCAACGAATTCATCATTTACAAAAATGAGCAAGAGAGCTAGCGCCACTAGAAACTTGCCGCCAAAAAAGAAAAAATCTCCAGGTTTTGGAGTAATCACCAGCTCGCAAACAAAAGTGAGATAGATCACAATGATAGAACCAAAACGAGTCTTCCTTCCACGTCTGTGCACCTTAATAACTGCCCTACCGGCAATAATTTCAAAAAATAAATTTGATAATCTAAAAGATGATGATACCATTGTCAGCCAATACTATAGATGCGTACAGAGAAATTGTTCGTTATCTTGAAGAGAAAAAACACACTTATCATACTTATCAATTAAAGCAGGATAAGCCTTACAGGGTCGTCATTCGTAATCACAGCATACCAGCTGAAGATATAAAACAAGAAATTGAAATGCAAGGACACAAAGTGACAAATGTTTTTCTAGTCCATCGCCCAATAACAAAATAACCGTTGCCTTTGTTTTTTGTGGACCTAGAACCACAAAGCAACAACAAAGATATTTTCAATATCCAAGCTATACTGAATACCATAATTAGGGTTGAAGAACCGTATAAACAAAATAATATCGTTCAGTGCAAACGCTGTCAGACATATGGCCACACCAAGGTTTATTGCCATCAAGTGTGCAGGCGCACATCTCACAGTTGAAGGCACTAAGAAAGCAGAAGACCTGGCAACATGCGTTCTTTACCGTGCACCAATGTAGTCAGTTGGAAACGTTGCACAGTACACAAAGAACTACAAAAGAAGAGAGCCTGAGAACCAGCTTACAACCATCCATCCGCTCAGAGAAGACAAAGACAAAACCAAGAGTCCAAGCGAATTCCTCAAACAGATTCATCTCTTCCTCTACAACAACGAAGAGTTATTTCGGCTCCTAATACTAGCAACTTCAGCTACGCTAAAGTAACAGCTGGGCCATCTCATCTTCAATCTCATATTAAAATATGTTCTGCATCTACTGCTGACACCACAGAAACCCTCACCTCTTTTATCAACGATTTAAAAAATCTCCTAATGCTCTTAAATTCTCTCCTTACATAATAGTCAACAAACTACTTCCTTAAATCCCTTCTATGACTCACACACAACATTCTTTAACCATCCTGCTATCGAACGTAAAGGACTAACTTCACGACGACAGGAATTGAACATCTTTCTCCATGAGAGAAGAATCCACATTGCATTGATTACTGAGACACACTTTACAAGCAGATCATACCTCTACATAAACGACTATATAACTTATAGAACCGACCATCCAGACAGTACTGCTCACGGTGGGACAGCCCTACTACTTAGACGAACTATACAATATAACTACATTCCTTGTAATCCAACTAACCCTATGCAATCCACAACCATTACTCAAATCAGTAATCCCTTCCAATATACAATTTCTGCTGTGTACTGCCCACCTGATCATTCAATCAATCAAGAACAATTCCAACATTTCTTCCACTCCCTAAGATGTCATTTCCTTTGCGAAGGCGATTACAATGCGAAGCATCCACAGCGGAAAGCAAAGTAACAAATCCTCGTGACGTAAACCTCCTCAACACCATATCTACCAACAGACTCACTACTCTTTCTCCTAATCAACCCACATATTGGCCAACATCTTGGACAAATCTTCTCGATGTACTCGACTTCTTTATCTGTATCTCGCTTTCCAATAGCCATACGGACACTCAAACAGTAAACGATCTCTCTTCCGACCACAGCCCAGTCCTACTGAACCTAGATGTACGTCCTATACCCATTCCACAGAGACCCACTCTGATTAACGGCCTAGTTGACTGGACCTTTTCAGTTCTATTCTAGAACAAAATCTCGATTTACAGCTAGCCAACAAGGTTAATGATTTCACTGTTGCAATTCAACAAAGCTTATGGAAGTCAACAGCCTACATACATCCTTCGACAACAACTCAAGGCTTACAGTTTATCACTCTATATCCGTACTCTAATTACAGCCAAAAGAAGAGCTAGGACTCACTGGCAAAACCACAGAAATCCAACAGACAAACGAACATTGAACAGACTAACTAGACAACTTGAAATAGAATTACAGAAATACTATGATGACAGATATGCAGACTACACTGAACAGCTTATGGTAGAAAATAAATCTCTATGGTCCGCCACAAGGACAGTATTAAAGTACAAACAGGCTTCATCCCCAATACGTCCAGGATAATGGTTCTTGGACCAAATCCGACTAAGAGAAATCCAACTTATTCACAAGCTACCTGTCAAACACATTCACACCACATACTGACTTACTAGATCAGCAGCACGTAACTGAAGTCAACTATCTACTGAACATTCCACTCCAACAATGTTTGCCACCTAAACCATTTCCCCCAACAGATCTACTATATGAAATTCATAGACTACCAAACAAATAGCCCGGCTATGACCTAATAATTTTCAAAATACTAAAACAACTTCCAAAAAAGCCATAATATGCCTCAGGCTCCTTTATAACTCTGTCCTCAGAACCACATACTTTCTCAACCTATGGAAATTTTCCATTATCAAAATAAAATGCAAACCAATGAAGAA
Source organism: Triatoma infestans (assembly GCA_011037195.1). Classification (NCBI taxonomy): domain Eukaryota; kingdom Metazoa; phylum Arthropoda; class Insecta; order Hemiptera; family Reduviidae; genus Triatoma; species Triatoma infestans. The sequence goes on from JAAEAF010000439.1 coordinate 98,764, forward strand.
AACTGTCACCAGTATTATTTCCTACAGACCGATCAGTTTGCTTCCAATCTTTTCCAAACTCCTCGAAAAGCTTCTCCTTAAAGGACTATATCCTCTAGTCCTATGTCATAGAAGAAAGAAATAACAGAAAATAATAGTTTTGAAAAATAGTTTAGAATATTTTATAGTATCAAAAATCTAATTTTGTTAATATTTTAAATATATCTTAGTGCAGTGAAAAGGTCAGGTACTGTAATTTGGGGTCATTGCTATTAGGGAAACAAAGGCACAAAAATACGTTAAATTAATACAATGCGACTTGGCCAACTGTTTTGTTACAGAGAGCATTCCTTCTGACAGTCTACATTCTGCTTCCAAAGCGAGAATAGTTGCTTCAGGAAACGCTCCTTAAACTCAGTGCCAGTAATAGTGATTTGCCTTTATTCTAGATAAACGTCTGATTTATTAAGATATAGTTGTGATATTGTAAAATACTTAAATTTACTTGTGATAATATATTTATTTTAAAAACAGTGGTGCTCTCTTGATTATTACTAATACTTCTATCTTTTTCTCAAACATACATACAAGCCCTTTTACTAAACCGCTCGTGCTACTACAAACATACAACACACCAATAACATTTCACCTACAACAAAGTATAATTCCGGATCATCAGTTTGGATTTCGGAGACACCATTCTGATATCCATCAGGTCCTTCGAGTTGTGACACTATCGCTATCTCCCTCGACCGGAAGCAGTATTGCCCGAGTATTTTCCTTGATGTTGCTCAGGCATTTGATAGTGTATAGCAGAGGGCCTGCTTGTAAGCTGAGGGATATCATTCCTCACATCTACTACCTTATCCTAAAATCATATCTGCAAGACAGATATTTCAGGGTCAGCTGTGGAGCAGCAGAATCCTGTATGCAGTTGAGTAGAGCTGGTGTTCCCCAAGGCAGCATTCTCGGACCTCTCCTGTACACCTTGTACACAGCAGATATTCCACAGCATCCAAATACTATCATATCTACCTTTGCGGACGATACCGCAATTCTATCCCCTCATCTTGATCCTGTTATTGCTATCAGGGCTATCCAGACACACCTCGACCAACTACAGGCCTGATTAGTTAATGGCGAATCAAACTAATCTAATCAAATCAAAGTACATAGTCACGCTTCGACGAAAAATTCTACCACCTGTGTTCATTAATCAAATCTCTATTCATGTACATTACCTTGGACTATACCTGGACAAATGATTAACATGGAATCCACATATCAGACTGAAAAGACAGAAGCTAACCGAAGCTATAAACTCCTCGCAACGCTCATCGACAGACGTTCAAAACTAAACTTAAACAACAAAAGACTTTTATATCTACTGTTACTAAGACCAATTTGGTCATACGGTACTGAAGTATGGGAATCGGCTAAACGTTCCAACTTCTAACGTATCCAACCCTTGCAGTCAAAAATTCTTCGGAAAATTCTTAATGCTCCATTTTTCGTATCGAACCTCGCTATCCACAATGACCTGAATATTCCCTTTGTCCACGACCAAATCTCGTTTTCTCAAATTACATTCCTCTACAGCAGGTCATTCCAATTCTCTAGTAGAACCGCTTTCGTCTCCTACAATACCAGATAATCCCTTAAGGAGATTGAAGAGGAGATGGCCTCGTGATCTACTAATGTCATGACATTGTGAAATAATGTAACACGTTTCATGATACCGAAGTGTCACCATTGGGTGCCTTCTCCAATCTAAACTTCCTGTTTCCGTATTAGCTATCCCCCATGTTTACTATTGTTACTGTTGTGAATTTCAACAAAATAAAAAATTCAAATGTTGTTTTTGTTCAATATTGTTGGCGCTTATCTTCTGGAGTCATTCTATCACCCGCCCCTATAGTATCTCTAAATTTATGTCCTGGACAAATGAGTATTAACTTGAAGTTTAAAGAAAATTTGTCACTTTATATATGTAATTGCATTACCAGGGCAGTAAGAGAAAATCATGTGAGTGTTTCACACCCATTTTTGTGTTTTTCTTCGAAAATTAATTTTTGGCGGGTTTTCTGGGAGTAGTTGCAACGTTTGCAAATTTGAAGAAAATTCGGTTTAATCGGAAATGCAACTTTATAAAAATAGAAGGGATTTTTCTCGAAAACTGCTCCAACCGATTTTCATTGAAATTGGAATGCTCACTGCACCTGTCAGATTTTTTTTTTTCATAATTTTTCCATTATAAATTATTTTTTTTAAAGGAAATTCATTTAATTTGACGTTATGGACTTTGTTAAGAAGTTGAGACAGAGAACGCTACCAGGTAATTCGTGTTCTAAAAACCAACAAATAATCCCCACCACTTCGTATTAATATGTAATGCTATAAACATTTTGAAAGAAAAATTATTAGAATTGTGAATTATCCTTTCTTATTTCTTGAGAAGAAATATAAATGCAATTTTTTGGATAAATATTTGGATAATTAATGAGTAACTTAAATAAAGCTATGTGAGATTCAGGTTGCACTGATGGAGGGGTAGATGGATTTACGACGGCTAGAAGCAAACAAGCGATCGTGTGAGATGTGCGACCAAAGAGTATCGATTTTAGTAAAGCCAATTAGCAGTGTTTGGGACGCGAACCGCTTCAGCATGTGTATTTCTCCCTTTGTAAAAGGACATACAAATATATAGAATGCCGCTCTAGCTCCTTTAGTTGATTTGCTTTCACACGAACACACTCTAACAGGCAACTCCGTACAAGATGGAAGGGTTGTGTTCCATTAATTCACCCAGAATTCCCTCTCACACACTCTCTCTTTGACATTCCACCTTCTCCTATCGTCCGACTACAAGCTCGACCATTCAAATCAACCAACTGTGTGACATCCACACTTACATCCTTGTAATCGCCGCAAACATCTTCTCAATAAGCAGTATCACCTAACCCATCGTTTTCATAATAACCATCCAGATTTAAACTGGCTACACTGTTATCACCTTCTATGATAAAACTGTTTTCTTCTAACCAATCCAAATCCATAACTTCACAACAGCAGCAATAGCACAAAGTACAACATCAAAATATAGCTAGTAATTCTTTAATCATTTCATCCACTTAGATATCGCTCTATTCAAATGATTAATTAACTTCTTTTACTTAAGAGGAAGTATTTGCGATTGCGTCAAATTTTCGAAATTGAGTTTTTACCGGCTGCATTGAGTATAATTACTCAGTAGCATTAGTTTTTCTCTAAAGTACAATGTGTACTCTGTATTAATACTGTAAGATTTCTATACCAAAACGATCAGTAACACGTGAATCCGCACACAAATACACACCAACACAAACCGGAAAGTTTGCTGCATGAAATGAATTTTGTAATAATTTTTAGTAAATTGGCCCGGCTACTAACGGCTGCCGAAATCATCCTTGTGTGAGGACCAAATTATGAATCCAAAGCATGGATGTTTCAATGGTAATGAGTTATATACAGTGCATATACTATCCCACAGGATAGTAGGTCACTTTGGGAAGAGTTTTGGTAGAGTAGAAGGTGTATGTAATATGAACCACTATCGTTCTGAATATATTATGTCCCCCTGTATATATATACGCCCCTAAAATACGCACACACACATATATATAGCACTTTGATGTGCAAATTATTGAGCACTGTCCGACACCCAACTTCAAAGACATCCCACTATTCCCCTCTCATTCCCACAACATCTCTCTCACTCCTACCCTGACGCACTCGTTTCTCTGCCGCTGTAACTACTTAATACACACCAGTACTGAATTTTAATTAATTATTTAACTATAGTAATGTCCGCTTTCTAAAATTGAATATTTAACTTTCTTTCTTTTTTCTTTTACCGGAAATCCATTATTAGTTTCTCTCATTGTTGAGAAAAAGAAAGTCTTACAATCTCGTGGTACTTTTTTGTTTGGAAAATAAATTTTTATCGTTAATTACATCAGGCTTTCAGGTTTCTTCCTGTGGATAGGCTGCAGATAGACACAACTGTATAAAATAAATTGAAATAGCGCTTTAGAGGAAAACACAAGCCTCCCAAGTTGAGCTCTTTGTACGTGTAGTTCGCCTAGTTTCTAGGAAATTGTTGGACTCGTTTTAGAGAAAATCGCAGAAAATTGAAAAATACTTTGCAGTAAGTAACAACGCACTTCCGGTCAATCGATTTTCTTCAAACTCGGAATTTCGACAACATATTTAATTCTAATTAATATTATTTAAATCATAGAATTGTATAATATACTAAAATAGCTCTTTAGAGGAAAGCCTAACCCCATCCCTTTCCCAAATATGCTGTTAAATAAATTTTCCCGGAGTAATGCTTCAAATAAAAGTTGTAGCTCTTTGAATGTGCAGTTGATACGACAAGTTTTAAGAAAATCGTTGGATCCAAATTTTGACAAAATCGCAAAAAAGTGAAGAAAAAAAACAATAAACGAAAAAATATATACGTATATGTGAGTGTTAGCAGAAAATTTAAAAAACGAAGAATCGCAGGTACCTCAAACTTGGTATTTTTTTAGGTATTACCATCGCTTAAGGCACAAGGACTATGCGCAAAAATTTCCCGTTTTTCGTGATTTTCTCGAAAACAGCTCCAACGATTTTCTTTAAACTGCGGTACTATCTACACACACAAATCTCTATCACTTTTATTTGAACCATATTCCCGGGTATATTGAGTTTTTGCGGGTATCTATGAGAAAAGCTCTTCCCATATAAGCTTCCCTCTACAGTACCATTTCAAAATAATATATGGTCATACCACTTTTAGGCAGATTAATATCTATATATTAGATGCATTACTGGATCCAAATATGCAGAAAATCGGTGATCCGAAGTGCTTAACCGAAACCGGTAGGTACTAACCTGCCCACCATCACCTCTAATATTTATGTCAAGACAAATATGTAGAATTCGAGTTAAAACAAAATTTGTCATTTTCAATGTAATTGTACTATTAGGCGAAAGAGAAAGCTGAGTGAACGTCTCACACCACATTCTTTTCCAACTCAGGTGGACTTCAAAATATACTTTTCAGGTGTAAACTCAATTTCAAAAATTTCGCACGATCGCAAAACTTCCTCTATACATTAGTAATAGAAAGTAAAAAAAAGATTGCGCATAGTTTAAACGAAGCACATACATGAAATAAATCGATTGGTATTTAGATGGCCGCCGAAGAGCAGACTAATTGCAGGAGTGGGGGGAGACTTAGTGCTCATTATATTAGTCGATTAGAGAGAACGCTTACCATGTGTTGTGAATGTGAACACGTCACATACACCCACCATATATCAACCACCACCACCACCACCACCACTACCGGGCATTGACCACTTGCGGCCACTAGCACTAGATCAAAAGATGGCTGCCGCTGTTTTCCAGTCCCGTACATAGTTACAAAATATTGCAACCAGTTGTGCTAAATGGTAATGGTGTATTGTTTATTGGGTGTTCAAATAGTACCTCTCTCTCACTCACTCATTCCCCCTCTCTCATGTATTTTATTACCCCCCCTAAAATCTTTATTGCCATCATTGTTTTATTTCCAGTATGATTCTATATTTCATTAAATCCTTTTTTAGAAATTTATATCCCAAAATTGCCCGACAAAAAACATGATTTTGGAGCTTTGTTCATGTTTATTTAAAAAAAAATAAAGAAATGCGACGAAATAACTTTGAATAAATATTTGTAAGGCAATAAATAAATAATATTTTCAGTCCAATGACAAAAATTATTTTTAAAAAAACTTTAGTGTGGAACACTCACATGACTTTATATAATCACCGCATCTGACAATAATATTTGTTACGAGGAGTATGAATTGCTACGAGGATGGGATGATAAGAAACCGAACTCCACAATATGATGGCACTTGCAGCGCCATTTTGACTATGCCATCTTGAAATGCCCATCTGTCAATTCTATGGAGCCGTATTCGATAAAATCGCAAATCTCTTCAGTAAATTATTACATCAGGTTGACCGATACTGAGCTAGCAAAACCTTATTGATCAATAAAATGCTAGCATTTAAACTAGATATCTAGTTTTAACTTTCTGCGATTTTCCGTTACACTGAACACACACAGACCAATTTCTAAAACCCACTTTCTCAAACTCAGGGTACTATTTATAAAATTTAAAACTGTATATCCGGTGAAAACACGAAATTGAAAATTTGACACGAACGCAATACTTCCTCTTACTAAGAGGAATAAGAGAAAGTAAAAAAAATCTCGTGCCATTATTTTCCCTTTGGGTGGGAAAAAATCATAGAAAAATGAAACTATAAAAGAAAATAAATTATTTGGAAAAATCAAGAGTGGACACATTCCCCTGGAGCATAACACTGGAAACGATGTGTGTGACAAAGTAGCAAACACGTACACACCATTACATGTACACTGGTATCCGTGTGGGACAATAATACAAGATAAATAAAAATAAACTACCAAGTTTATATATATATATGCACTATATACCAAGTATATAGTTATATATACACTATATATATATATATATATAGTGTGTGTGTAGTTCTGTGCAGCGAAGATAGCGGCGAGTAAAGGTACTAGTGATCTATTACGCTATCCTGAGCTAGACAGCTCTAGCTCCTTGCTTACCGCCCTACTAACTCACCGCCTCACTATCACACTAATATAATAGCTTCTCCACACATCCTACTCTTCATCTCCTTCTACCCTCTTCAACATTCCTCATCCTGCACTTTATATCTAAATACTTCCAGAACACTATCCTATCAAAACATTTTTTTCTTTCTGCTTATTTTCTCTTACTTTTGGCTAAAAACAATTTAAAAAAAAAAATTCAATTTTCCTGGGAAAATTTTTTAAATAAAAGTGATAGTTTTGTGTGTAGATAGTGGGGGAAACAAACATCCAGTAAACTGCACTTCCGGTTGATGGATTGTACCAGAAACCTTCATGTCTGATGCGGTAGATACGAAGTCTGAGCGTCCAACGATTTTTCGTTTTTTTGAGATATTTTGTTTTCACATACACACACCATTCACTAACATTGTTATTTTGTTCTCAGGGACCTCAAAACGTATATTTCCGGTGAAAACTGAAATTTCAAAAATTTGACACGATTGCTACTACTTCCTCTTAAAGCAAAAGCTTACTGTCTGATCCAGATCCGCCTTTTCGTCTACGCCTAACTGCGGCTTCTTAATTCACATGAAATAGTACTTATGCCTCGGAAATTAATTTTTCTATTTACAATCGGGATGCGGGCATTTAGTGGAAGGCGACCCACCTGCAATCATGAATAACATGATTAGATAATTGATTTACAATCGATAAGTGAAGTTGAATATTAATTGAAGTTACGTGTGAACCAATTAATTAATAGCACTTTAGTAAATCATACTAGATATTAATAAGTATATCAATCAAATGTCATTCACACATATATAAATTAATAATTTTACGATACTAAACACTAGAGGGTTAATTAGATTTACTGAATATGTCACAGTTGAGTTTTTAATTTAATTACTTCATTGCAGGCTGCATATCAAGATATCTACTTCATACAGGAACTTCTTCGGAGATTTTGAAGTCTCAGCCTAACAATATGTACATTACATTATTGCAGGGGGCATTACTAAAGATCAAGCCTGGGATGAAGACAAACTGTTGCCTAAATAGATTGAAGCTAAAACATGAGGGAAACATCCAGGAACTTAGTTCAAGCCCAACTTTAGAGACTATTTGGGAATCATCAAATATTTGGCTAACTTGGCGTGCCCAAATAAATGAAGTTACTAATACGAGCCATCTTCGTTCTAAGAAATATTTCTAGCACGGTTTGTAATTGCTGGAACGTTCACCTGAGATGTTCACAAATTGTGGGATCATAAGCATCCCAATGATCGTCCGTATATATTACAGAGGGTTGTGGTAAAGATGATAGGCAACATGGACCAAAGAGCCGAGTGTGCTAAAGTACTCTCTAGCGTGAAGATGAAAAATCATTGCCAGCTCTCTACATATATTAATGTCTAAACTCTAAAGTATGTCAAAGTCATTCAGGCTCATTTTAAGAAGAGATCTGAAAGGAAAATACCTACAACATTAGAAATCGAGATGACATTAACACTGCAATTCAAAAGATCTTCTGGGGGCTACACACAGTCACCAATTTCTAAAAAAGACATTTTTGGACTCAGAGGACCTCATAACATGTATATCCAATGAAAACTCGATATCGAAAATTTGTAACCATCATAATACCTACTCCTACCAGCAGTCAGAGAAAGTAAAAATTAATATCAGATATTTTTTTCCATGATAGACTGCTTCATTTTCATCGGTCATCAGCCGGTTTCGGGCTTTCGCCCCCATCTTGACTTGATAACACAGACTTGCACGGAGCAAAATCAGTTTACACACTCTTTTGAGAAGTTGTGACCTAATTGCGATTATGGAACAAATTTCCTTGATTTTCTTTTAAACAACAAAACTTCTTTTAAAGAACCATAGATACGAAGGCTTCCAAAATTGAAAACATCATGTGGCCTTAGTCAGGTATAAAGAAAGAAACAAAATACGCAGTTTGGACAAAACAATATGCTTCTCTAAACAGAATGTAACTGATTTCACTCTATACTAGTCTGCGTTATCACACTGTTTATCAAGACACAGCTTAATGTTAGGCGAATGCCCGATATCAGTTAATGACCAAACAAAATTAAGCAGGCTATCATAAATATCTGATGATTTCCAGGTCTGCGGACTTAACTACAACAAATAAATGGGGGGTGAAGTTCGCGTCCGAGATTGTTCTCACGTGCCTCCTGGATATCCAAGTAAACGAACAACATCAATCACCAGCGCAGCCTAGTTCTTTTATACTGGACCGCGCCACGCTGAATAGCTGAATAGTCGAAGTCATGGCGTAGGAAAAAAACAACAAATAAATAATATTTTTCTGCAATCGTTAAATAAGGTGACGATTATTACATTAAATTTAGTGAAGAAAGTTCACACACAAGTTACACACTTACTTTCACTCACTAGTGTGTAAAAGTAACATTATTGAACTTTTGTGATTTGAGGTTATACCAGATGGAACAGGGGATAGAGAGAGGGAGTTGTGATTTGAATTTACATTCCCAGTATTTGCACTATTCATATTTTTTTATATTATATAAATTAAGAGCCAATTTAAAAAGTTGCAGAAAAAATCTAATATTTAATTCGTGAGCGCAACTCTCGTCCAGTACGATGCACTCGCTGTGCTCATGCGAACATATTCTGAATTTGAGTGTGTAAAAAGTCCTCCTTCTCTTATTTGACAAACAAATAACTATTACGTGGTAATTCAATTAGTAAAGAGAGAAAGAAATTTAAATCAAAGAATAATTATATAGTATTACGATACTTTCAGTAACCTAAGTTGGCGTCCCTGACATCAATTTAAAACAGCTGCTTAAAAGCAATTGTACACATTGAAAGAACAGCCATTCAATGATAAGATGTCTGGTTTTCCAGGTTGGATCTACCTCTGGAAATTGCCGAATGCTTATACAATATGGTTTAAGTTGTATGAATAGTTCCGAACTTATTACTAGCAGTTGGATCAATTCAATATTCAGCATTAAACATCCTGGACATATGATCTGGAACTGTGAGGTAAACAACTTGGCGTTCTATACGCCAGCGCATCCAGTCATTCCAGTCCATAGTCCACGCTCTATTCCATTTTTTTTTTTCAATCATCCTCATACATACACACACACACACCCATACTCCATATAGATCTTGAAATACCGTAAATAACAGAAGTAGCAATGACATGATACAAGAAATTATCTATAAAACTTCTCAAACTTATCTTCCCTTATCTTCTCAAACTAATCGCCTAGTACGTATTCTATTTTCCCGCATAATACCAGGTAATCCTTCCTGAAGACTCTAAACGCCATTGACCTTATCAGCTGCGATTCACCAGTGACAGTGATTGATAAGTGTGTGTGTATAGCCAATCCAGAGAGAAATTTCTCCGTATTTTCTCTTCTCTTTTGTTCATTTGTTTTTGTTATTCATGTCACCTATTGTCAACTTTACTTATAAGCACCTGAACACGATGTAATTTATATTAAAAAAAGGGGGAGAGACTAAAATTAAATGTTAATTAAATTTAAACGAATCTTATTGAACGAATTGCTGTCAAAACATTCCTAATGTGTTGTCAAAAAAAACAACATCTGGACATCACAGCTATGCTACATCATCTACTCCAACTAAAAAAGAAAAAAAAATAACACTCACACAACTTTCCCTTTCTGCTGTTAATATTGCGTTAATACTGTGTAAAATGAAAAATTTTATTTCTTTGTCCCAACATAGAAGTGATTAAATTGCAGTCCAAAAAGACAGCGTCAGTAACTTTGATCCAGAAATTCTGTAGAATTACCTAAAACTAATTTTTGTTTTCGGAACAGTGTTACAATAAAAGGTGATCGATGTACAAGTTCCTGTATCTTGGACATTAACATTTCAGGTTTACAGAAAATCATTACAGTTACAGCACAGCATATATAGTACAGCGAGGAAATTTCAAAAACTCAAATAACTTCTCTGTAAATACGCATATTCGGTTTTTCCAATTTTCTTCAAATTTGAAATTCTACTAATGCTTCTAATGTTAATTAATATTACACACGTGGGAGAACCAGACATTATATTGAAGTGACTTTAAAGGAAAACTTAATGCTAGTGTTCCACAGAACCCCTCCCAATCTATTTTCCCCTCCGAAAATGTTAAAAATCAAAGTTTTAGGTATTTATGTATGTAGATAGTATACAAAGTTTAGAAAATCATCAGAGCCATTTCAGTGAAAATCGGGGTGGAAAAAATTCAGTAAAGTCGCAACTTCCGGTTGAATGGATTTTACCCGAATCCTTCATGTCAGATGCGTGTGGTAGTACCTATACGGAATATCACGTTTGAACTTCCTGCTTTTTTGTTTTTTGAGAAGTACTTTGTTCACATTTCACAACACACACACACACACACACACACACACACACACACACGCATATGCAAACTACTCGGTAACTCAGGAGGTAACTCAAAACATGTATAAAGAAAAAAGAATTGCTCTGATTTTTGTATATTGTGCTAATTCGAAGAAGTGAAACATCCTATCTCAGAGAAAAAAATACCATTGAAGTTATCAATCAGAGCGGACTTTTATCATCCATTTTAAAGATTAATATCTCTGATCAATAGGAAACTGGTGTAAGCAATTAATCAAAAAAGTAAGAAAGAAAGCCTCTAATGCACCGAATAAGAGAAGTGAGAAAATAGAAAAATTAATCTTAGCATGAATGGCGGGATATTAGTATGAAGTAGAATGAATGTATACAGCTTGGTTTTTATTAAGGAAAAATGAAAAGACAAAAATAAAGCGTAAAAAGGAATGAAAGAGTAAGTTTATTAAATAAATTAATTAAAGTATAATTGAAAAGGTAGCAGAGTGGCAGGTAAGCAGAGCTGGACAGTAGGGATTTTGAAAGTAAGAAAAAACTGTGAAAAACTTTACCAGCAGCAGCCAGTGGAGTTGGAAAAAAGAAAAGAAGAAGAAGACAAATAAACACGGAAAAGTATATAGCAGGGCTTGGTGACAGTAAGGAGGAGTTGGCCGAGCGCTCGCCCACCCGGGCCACAATCAGAGAAAGGTAAACTCTTCCCAGGTTTTGTAGGACAGCAAGAGTTTTGCAAGAAAAAAGAAAAGAGCTATACTACTGAAAGACAATGTTGAGGAGGGCATAGGGTAGGGGAAGGGCCCGCCCGGCGAGTTTTAAAGATGCTATGTTTAGTACCAGTTTAATTAACTACTCATTCCATTATTCTGTGAGTTTGTTTGGCGTGTGTGTGTGTGTGTGTGTGTGTATTTGTCGGTAGGAAAAAAGAGGAATGGTACTGGAGTGTTAAACAAGTTTGTGACGTCACCAAACTCTACTATTCTGAGCTTTGAATGTGAGAAATAGAGTGTATTGTGTGTGAGAGACCAAAGATCTCTCTTTGTTATCTAGACATGGCCAACTAATGCCATGTCCCAAAGAAAATAAAGCCCCAGAAGAAGGAAAAGAAGGTTAAAAGGAAATAACCCCCTCTGCCGCGCCCCCTTCGTTGATGTTACTTAAACATTTCCCATACACAGTACATTGACTGTACCAGATCTTCACTAGATGATCTTCCCGCAAAACCTACTATCAAACTTTTGTGGGGGCGGATTCTTCAACGGTGAACTCTCTCTATTACTTCGTCCGACCAACATTGACCAAAATAGGGCTATTTCACAGGAAATTACTTCAAGAATGTTCTATACACAACAGCCTTCTGATTGGGGGGGACGGTTGTGAGGTAGATCACATTTGAGCTGTTTGGTGTAAACATCTACAACTGTATGTGATTACATTTCCACTGTTTTCCACTGATGGAAATCCGTTTTGTGAGGTAGATCACATTTGAGCTGTTTGGTGTAAACATCTACAACTGTATGTGATTACATTTCCACTGTTTTCCACTGATGGAAATCCGTTTTTGTTTTTCTCCTGCTGCGTATTTTTATTAGGTCAGTAAACTTAAAATGAAAACAAAATCTGTTGTGAAACATCCTCACGAGTTTATCTCATAGCAACTACTGCCTTCTAATAACAGATAAATTTCCGTTTAACTTGCAATGAACGTTTATTTAGGCTTACATCACATTATTTATAATGTGATCATCATTTTATATTTAAAATGATTTTAATCGGTGGGAATTGTAGTATACCTCTTAGCACCATCTTTCCTCAACTAAATTCAAAATTTAAACCTAAATCCTAGATAACTCTGCCAATACCGCCGCTCTAAAATCATTTTTCACCAGATATATTTTTCAAATAAAAATTATAGTTTTGCAATGTATCCGTCCATTGAGCAATCCAAGTTCAATGAAAATCGTTCAAAAAAATCTATTACTTAAAATCGCAACTTCCGGTCAGCTGATTTTCTTCAAATTTGGAATTCTAATGTGTATTTTAATATTCTATAGGTGGCAGAACCACAAATTGTACTGAAGTGGCACTTTTGAAGCTTATGGTTCTCTCCACCGAGAACCTGCCAAAAAATTTAAATTCCGAGAAAAAAATGAATATATCAAATCAAAGTGTTGGGTATCAATGTGTGTGTAGATAATATACACAGTTTAAAGAAACTCGTTGGAGCCGTTTTCGAGAAAATTGCGGAAAACTGAAAAAAATAAGAGAAAGTAAAAAACACAGTAATGTTGCACTTCCGGTTGATGGATTTTGTCCGAAACCTCCGTGTCAGATTCGGTGGAAGTACCTAAACGGAATACCAAGTTTGAGCTTCCTGCGATTTTTCGTTTTTGAGATATTTTGTTCACATACATTCATATATACAGACCGATCGCTAAAGGCTTTGACATACAGGACGCGATCTGTCGCGGCGGCAGCGATCTCATACCGCCGCGATCCGACGATATTGTTGTATGTTGCCATATTGCATCGTCCCTGTCACACACGAGGCGATCTATCTCAGCAACACAGTCTTGACCGCCTTAGCAAGCGATCTATTGTACAAAATTACAAAAATTGTCGCGCCGTCTGGTGTAAAATTATACTAGTACAAAACAATACTGCTCCTGCTCTGTGGACAACACAACACTAGTTCGCTCACATTGATCTCGCATTGTATTTGACATAGCCATATCGCTGACCGCGAACAGTTCGCGCGATCGCTGCACGCCGCGACAGATCGCGCCCTGTGTGACAAATCCTTAAAAGTATACAATTTACAAACATAAATGTCTATCATTTTATTTGTAACATTTTGTAGAGAAAATTTATTTTTGGGAGGTTTTTGGAGGGAAGAATGGCGTTGCGCTTTCCTCTAAAGCACCACTTCAGTACAATGTTTGGTTCTGCCGTCTATCGTATATTAATATGTTCTTGAAACATAACTTCAAGAACAATCAATTCTACTGAAGTGGCACTTTGAAGCTTATGGTTCTCTCCACCGAGAACATGCCAAAAAATTTAAATTCCGAGAAAAAAATGAATATATCAAATCAAAGTGTTGGGTATCAATGTGTGTGTAGATAATATACACAGTTTAAAGAAACTCGTTGGAGCCGCAAACATAACTTCGATTAATCGAAAGTGCGACTTTACAGAATAGGTTTTTGAGTTTTTTTTGGAATGTTTAGGAACACGACTGCAGCCATTTTCTTTAAACTTGGAATGCTCACTGACGCAGATAGAAACGTATCTCTTTTATTTGAAACACATTTCCGAAAACACAATGATTCTAGAGAGGTTGGGGCGGGTTGCCAGTTAGGTTTAAATTTACATTGCACAAGCTTTATTAGTGTTCACACGTCTGCTCAGGTATACACGTATAACCCCCACTACTTTCTTTTATGGCCGACCTAATTAAACTTTGTAAACGTTGCAATTTTAAAGAAAATTTATGATTAAATATAATAGTTTATTAATTAAATAGTATTAATTAGAGTGAGAGAAAGTGGTGGTAACTGTTTCACACCTGATTGTTTTCATTGCAGTAAGGGAGAAATGAGAAAAAAAAACACACTTCACACAGAGAAGTAAGATTTATTATAAATCTGTATGTACTTTATATTAGTATATCTCCTTGAATATAGATGTCGCAATTATGACTGTCTTATTTTGAATTCTACTAAAGTTGTTGGCAGTAGTTTCATATTAGCACTTATGATATTTGCAATGAACTACCTGTGTTTAAACACTAAATAGTAATAAACCTAGGTTGTTCTATATGAATGTAAACTTTACTGTCAAGTCAAACAGACTTCTGTCAGTTCTGATCATATAGTTTATGTGAACTACTAGTTAGTTCAGAAGTTAATTTGAACAATATTAAAGCATCGCTAAAGTGAAATTGCCACTGAAAGATATGTTTTTTAATAAATTAAATTAAAATCTGATATAAATAAATCTAGAAATGACATGTGCCGATCTGAAATTAGTATTCACTATTGAACCTTTCCAGCTCTGCTATCGTTCCACCACAACAACCGCAGCAATTCAATGTTCAGCAATATTATCACTAATAGCATCTGAAGTTTATTACTTTCTGTTGGAAGTATTACTCTTGGAGAGGAAGTATTGCGATCGTGTCAAATTTTCGAAATGCAGTATCACCGGAAATACATTTTTTTTTTTTGGCGGCCTCTTGATGTGCGGGTGAACAAAATATCTATAAACAAAAAAAAAACGAAAAATCGCACTAAGCTCAAACATGGTATTCCGTTACCGCATCTGGCACGAAAATTTCGGTAAAAATCCACCAACCGGAAGCACCACTTTACTGATTGATTTGTTTTTCGCGACTTTCTCGAAAATGGCTCCAACGATTTACAGAATAAGATTTTTTTTTTTTTTAACTTTTCTCAAAAACGACCATAGCAATTTTCTTTATACTTACACTAATTGTAAAGATGTAAACGTAGGTATTTGTTTTGATTTTTGGAAAAAAATTATTTTGGCTGATTCTGTGGAATTTGTGGCGTTAAAGTTCAAATATTTTTTTGGTTTCTTCACTGTTGTCTAGTGGACTATAATATAATCACACTCCTAATGGGCACGTTCTTGTCCCCTACTACCTCTAATTTAATGGTGGGTGAGACAAATAATTAAAATGTAATATGAAAAAAATGGGCCACTTTATATAATATAGCTGTGTTAAAAGCAGGAAGAGAAGAAGACTGTGAATGTTTCACACTAGATTTGCTTAGTATTGAGAGTTCTGCGAAACATGTAATTCCGGCGGGAGCTCAATTTCGAACATTTGAGCTCGATCGCAATATTTCTGCTTACAGCTGTAAACCAGAAGGAATTTTTATACATCAGAATTCTAGAGTGTTTGACGAGACGAAATTGAGCGGATATTCAGTGCAAAGGAACAACATCAGAAAATAACTATATAGATCTATAATAGTAAACTGAGCTCCATGATTGTCAATCATTGTCTCAATATAATAAAGGACCACAACATTACTGTTCTTATATCACTATCACTAATATCACTAATTCAAAGATGAGAGTGAAAATCTAACTTCAGACATTCTGAGAAACATAATTTTGATTTAATCCTTTGACATTACAACTTTACCCCTAAGTAAAACAATGGAATCTATTGTAGAATATTAAACCTTGTCAGTGCCATCTATCAAGCGACATCACAACTAGAATTATATTCAGTTGTCATCACAACTGGCCAATATTATATAATGCAAAAATATTAAATTCCTCACCCAAATTTAACAACAAATTCAAGAATATTCCATTTTTTCAAATTTATACTTTCTTTAACTTCTAGTGTAGAAATGAGGGATGTCACGTCTGAACGTCAATTGTAACCGACACGAATGGCAGTTGTATTGTATGAACTGTCTTCAATCAATCTCAGTTATGTGATGGTTTAATCATATAAAATATTAAATAATGTGTTAATATCTAATTATCATGTGTAAAAGTGTTGGGCGTCCCCCCATCCTCCTCCTCCTCCTTTATACATTGATAATGTACCAGGGTAGGGATTCTTTTACATTAAAGTTTGATTCTGGCTCATTAAATTCGCTTTCTATTGATTGTACATGTATATTTCTGTGTGTTAATTTTTTCTAAATGAGTTTTGAAATTAATTCTCAGTTCTTCATTAGGAACTATTGCCATAGTTTCAAATTTCGATTTCGAGTTTTCACCGGAAACATACGTTTTGAGGTCCCTTTAGTCTGAAGAAATTGTTTTAGAAAATGATTTGTGTTGCATGTAATCAGGATGACTCAAAAACGAAAAATCGCAGTAAGTTCAAACCAGAGAAACTGGTAAGCCAAAATTTATAAGTTTTTAAATCGATCAACCGGAAGTGCTATTTTACTGCACGGATTTTTCAGTTTTTTTGAGATTTCCTCTATAAAAATACGACAGGTTTCATTAAACTTTGGTATACTAATTATACATAAAGAGAGCTATTACTTTTTTCTTTTTGTTTTTATTCATTTAAGGTGAGTCAACATCTATGGTCATGGCAATGAACTTTTTCGAGAAAATTCATTTAAGACACAGAGTTTTGAGAATGCGGGAATTTATACATTTTTCAAAAAAGTCGTTTTATAAAGTTAACATTCTCCCATTTATGTACTCGTAAATTGAAGGCAATTAAACATCTAGTACGAATTATATGTATTATGCAATTATATCTATGTAAATTGCAGTGAAAGGAGGTCATGTGAATGTTTCACACCAGATTTTTCATTCTCTCTCATAGCTTTCCGAAATTGAGTTTTTACCGGAAGTATATCTCTCGATGACCACACACACACACACACACACACACAGGTGGGCGTGTATGTTTGTGTGAACAGAATATCATTCAAAATGTAAATTCGTGGAAAGTTTAAACGATAGTTTGTTAAGGTATTAGGTACCAACTCATCCGGACAAGGCAAAATCCGTCAATCCGGAAGGGCGACTTTGCAGATTTTTTATTTTTTTATTTTTACATTTTCACGATTTTCTCGGTAATGATTCCAATAATTTTCTCATAATAAATATATAAAGTCCTCACGCAGAGTGGTCTAGGTGCTAGCGCACTTGCCTTTCGTGCGAGAATTCAGGGTTCGATTCCCGTGAGGGCAAAGTCAGTGTTGACCCAGCATCGTGAAGGAAAGTGGGAAGTTACAGTTAGTAGCGCCCTAGGTAGCGAAGGCCGTTACTAAACGGCGTGGGAACTGCGGCGTGCTTACTATACGCCCTCCTATTCAAATCGCCGTCTGGCAAGCCTTCAGCCTTGCCAGGATGCTCAGGAAGATGCCTTGAATTAAGCTCATAGAAACTGACAGTTCAGAGAGAGAGAGAGAGAGAGAGAGAGAGAGAGAGAGAGAGAGAGAAAGACTGGCTATTTGAGAAGATGACAAAAGTGGGGAATCATGAGCCCTCCATCTTAAGAGATCAGCAGCAAACATGATTTTTTCCCAACTAGTCTTGCCACAGTTGATTGGTTGATTCGGGCAGCTTAACCTAGGCTTCCCGATACTACATCGAATGAAGATTTTTACCCTGGACATCTTATCCTTCCTCTGGAAGCAAAGGCATATGAATACTATACAGAATCTACACTTTCAGGGCTCGCTCTATCGTATAAGCGATCTTTGAAAACCCGATCAAAATTTCTGTGATACACAAACTGCACTTCATGTTTGAACATGCTGAGATTTATGTTCAAACACAGCACAACACACATTCATCATCATATCGCTATCGCCTGACAGAGCTACATATCTGGAGCTATCCCCATCATTAGTTGCCCTGGGCGGTGGGGGGGGGAGCTAGACTGCCCATATCAAGGAGTAGGCCAGATTCCCCCTATTGCAAATGAAGAAATCGGACTGCCCTAAATATGGAAGGTTGTAATATTTATGTTAAATAATTATCAGCTTTCTACTGCAAGTCTGCTAGATTGCAACTACTTCTAATTAACATTGCTATTCTATCGCTTTTACTCTATTTAAGTTTATATATTTGCGTATTGTATAAATTAGATAAGTTGAAAGTTAAAATAGTCAATTGAATCTGTCTTCTTTACATCACTTCAAACCATCACAAATCCCTGCCACTGTAAAGACAAAAACTTTCTTTTCCATCTCAGGAATATAACTGGGAGTTTTAGTTATATACAATAGTTTAATATTATTAACTTTACTCTATTGAACGCCATATATACAACATTTAGATAATAATCCTTATAACAAACACTTAAACTACACAAGAAAAGGACAAGATAAGACCTTATTGCGAAAGTGACGGTCTTTACTATACTCTAAGGCACAAAACACGTCTGTCAAGATAAAATCTCTACTGCTTTCTCTCTTACAAACTCTCTCTCTCTCCCTCTCACTGTCCTGTTGGTGTGCATGTTGTACGTATGTATACACACATGTTTTACACTATAATACGTACATACACCAAAGGTGCCCAAGCAAAATCATGCGCATTTATCATTTCACGACATACATACATACATACACATACACTGACAGAACGTGCAATCTGCTAAACTTTATTTTGTTACATTGATAGGATATGCAGGAACTATATAGACTTAATGTTTGAGATAAAGTATTCAATTTATAGAACGGCCAGCTGTTACAGTCTGTTTGTCTGTCAATAAAATCAAACCTTCTAAATAATAATATCCAAATATTAAATATGGCGTAAATCGGCTCTTTATGTTATATTAGTCACACGTATTATTTGTTCACTTTATATTAGTTTCTCTTGGTGCTGTTAGAGTAAGCAGCAATGTGGTGACATTTTTATATCCATCTCATTCTTCTAGTTCTATCTTTAGATCGGAGCTAAAGTTATTCATTCATCTGTACTAAGGGCTTTTAGTAACTTGATTTTATTTTTACTTCCTCTTACTCCCATAAGAAGAAGTATTGCGATCGTGCCAGGTATTCGAAATTAAGTTTTCATCGGAAATAAATGTTTTGGGGGCTCCTGAATACGAAAAACAGTTTTTAGCTGATGGTGTATTTTGTGTGTGTGTGTGTGTGTGTGTGTGTGTGTGTATGCGGTATATTTTCCGATAAAATGGTAATTTAGTTTATTATACAATTCCTTCAACAAAATAATATTAATTAGAACTGAATATGTTGCCAAAAATATGGGCTTCAAAAACTCGGTTAACCGGAAGTGCATTCTTTCATGAACAGTTGTTTCATGCTATTTTCTCCAAAAAAAAGAATACTTACTTAATGTTAGAAGGTATTTCATTAAAATTGGTACAATCTATAGAACAGGGACTATCACTTGAAATTTTGACCCGAGAAATTCATTTAAGGGTAGTTTTTAGGGGAAGGAGTTAAAGTTAAGCTCTTCACAAAGTGATTTTATTAAGTTTACATTTTCCCACTGATCGAACGTTGAAGGTAATTTAACATTTAGTGAGAATTTGGAAGAAAATTTGTCACTGAGTAAATTGCAGTCAATGAAAGTCGTGTGAAGGTTCCACACCAAGTTTTACCTTTGAAAAAATTTAATTTAAAAAATGGCTGACGTGAAAATGTTATTTTTTCCTCTTGCTGGAGTAAGTGAAACTGGAGAAATGTTTTGAAGGAGAGATTGATCGACATAATATTAAAATACATATTTGTTCTAATAAATCTTGCCAACACTCTTCTTCAACTTTTCTTAGAAAACAAACTTTATTGTTTATTATACGTCGGCATGTTGTTTAGAAATATATAATTTTAATAATGTTTCAATGATGGACGCTATTTCATGGAGGGAGCAATAGGAGGGGAAGTTTAAAAAGTTCACCATATCCAGTTTGGTGGAAATGAAAACAAGTTTACTCCACCACTCTAGCTGGTTGAGTTTCCATCCAGTGGAGTTAACGGGAAAAACGGTGGCTAGGAGTTTTGAGCTAACAGAGTTGAATTTATCTTCCTACAAAAATGAACCGTTTAATTATTACAAGTTTGATTATTTATTTATTCTTTCATTCAGAGATATCCTATATTTTTTTCAACTCTGTAATTTATAAATTAATTTAAAAAAATTATTGATTTAAATTTTAAAATTAATTACCCAGCGAATCGTTACTCGTTTTTCCCCTCCGAACTTCAAACAATCTGCGCTGGTGTGTTACTAGGCAGCATACTGAGCCCAATCATATGTAGTATGTAAACTGTAGACACTCTACATGGACATAGTCATCTAATATAGAACCGACAAAACTAAACAAAAATTTTGGAATTCTAAGGTGACTCCTTGGACCTAAATCCACTGTGACAGTAAAAAAACAAACTCTTAACTTACAAAACCTATTTCGGTCAATATGAAGCAGAATTGTGGGGCTCCGTTACACCTTTCTGTCTCCAATCGTACCCTCTATCATGGCTTGAAGTCCCTCTGACAGTAAATTATTCCACAGCCTATTTCAAAACTTCCATTGCAATCTAGCTAATCACCCATACCATCACGTCCAAACACCGTCTACACTCTGGATTCTTATAATCCTACAAGTCTTATAAAGCAATGACGGCTTAGTGACCTCATTACTTCTCAATCTCCACTTGTCCTACCACTGGCAGGCTGATTCTTGTTAGCACGCCTATGCGTTGAGGTGCTAAGCTAGTTCAGGGATACATTTATTGTTGCAAATATGCTTTTGCTGTATAATTGCAAAAAAAAATACATGAAAAAGCAAATAGATATAAAGCAAGCTGTACAGGTTGTGCGTAATGCTCGGGTGAGAAAGATAACGCGAAAAACTGAAAAAAAGAAAGAAAAGAAATAGAAGCTTATCTTCAAAGCTCTGTCTCTCCCTCCCCCTTTCAAAAATTTATTTTAAAGAAGAAATTTAGTAAAGTCGCAATTTTAGTTGATGGATTTTGGCCTGTACCTTCGTCGAGAAATGTTGATCACACACACACACACACACACACACACACACACACCACATATATATATATATATATATATATATTTCATTCGTTAAAAACACTTACTCTTTACAACAAAATCTGGTGTAAAACATTCACAAAACTTTCTCTTACTGCGAAAGGGCCAATTTTTTCGCACTTATAATTCTTATTAGTGCTTAAAGCTATCGCCATTTTTATGGAGAAAATCGCAAAAAACTGAAAAATCTATTCCGTAGTCACACTTCCGCTCAACCGATTTTCTCAAACTGGGAAATTTGGCAACTTATATAATTCTAATTATTATTATTTAGTTGACAGAATTGTATACTGAACTGAAATAGAGGACAGCATAACCCCACCCCTCCCACAAAAGTCCTCTTAAATGAATTTTCCCGGAAAATATTTTAAATAAAAGTTGTTGCTCTTGATGCGGATAGTTCTTAAAGCTTAAAATACATCGTTGGAGCCATTTTAAAGAAAATAGCTGAAAACTGATAACTACTTTCAGTAAACCACACTTTTGGTCATTCGATATTTTTCCAACTCGGAATTTCGACAACATATTTAATTTTAATTAAGATCATTTAGATGACAGAATTGTGTAATAAACTGAAATAGCACTTTAGAGGAAGCCATAACCCTACCCCTCCCCAAAAATGCCTTTAAATGAATTTTCCAGGAGAAATGTTTCAAATAAATGTTGTAGCTCTTTGTATGTGTAGTTGATATTCCAAGTTTAAAACAAATCGTTTAAATTTAAGAAAATCACAAAAAACTGAAAAAAAATAATTCAGTAAAGTGGCACTTCCGGTTGATGAATTTTGCCTGAAATCTTCGTGGCTGCTTATCAGTGGTAGTACCTGAACGGAATACCAAGGTTGAGCTTCCTGCAAGTTTTCGTTTTTGAGATTTTCTGTTTACACACCCACACACACACACACACACACACACACACATACACACAACACACACACATGCCTTTTCTAAAAACCACATTTTAGGCTCAGGAAACCTCAAAACGTGTATTTCCGGTGGAAACTTAATTTCGAAAATCTGGCACGATCGCAATACTTCCTCTTACTAATGATAATAGGAAGTAATAATAGAAAAGTAAAACTTAAAAAGTTAATTCACTTTCAAATTTCGGATATCCGCGATTGAAGGAGTTTGTCAATGTAAAATGTGGATGTGACAATAGATTTGACGGCGTGGCAATCAATATAAACTAATTAGACAGTACACTGCGAAATTCAACTCCACCAACTCTGTAACTAATCAATAGGAAGTGCGACAAATTGCATGGCCTTGGGACTGGATGCATTATTATCTCCTGCATTTGAGGGACATGTGTTATTGTACAGGGCTGCATAATAACATTCTACATTTAGCAATTATTTAATTCTGACTGATAAATAGATTGTCTATTGTTATTGAAACAATACATACAAACTATATCTGCGTGCACCATGATCCGTGCTCATTATAATTAAACAGTGAATTGTTCTATTTTTATATCTCAATTTATATCGTGAACAGAATAAACACGTTTATAATAAGCATAAACTTAATAATAACAAATATATTTCAATGAACACAGAAAATCTTCATTCAAAAAGCTAAACAATGCCGTAATAACACTTTTATAAAACAGATAAAAACTGAAAACTTCACAGATACGATAATTACATAAATTGCACTTAAACAACCTATTGTAATGCACGTTTTGTTTACTTTTACAATGTTGTTGTGTGTTGTGTGTGTATGTGTTTGCCTATACATGTGTATCAATTAAGTTTATTCTTTCTTAAATTAGTTACCAGTAAATACATGATCGGTATTTAACTTGGCATCTCTGATTACATTTTATTTCCACTTATTACTGGTAACAGGAAGTAACTAATTTAAGAGAGATCATGTTCAAATTTCAACACATTGGAAAAGTTAACACTGAGAGAAATTAATTGGTCTTTGAAATGGAGTAATACTTATCATCAGAGGAGAGAAAATTGAAAAGTTGTGAGGATTTTGAAAACTGTCTATCATAATAATTACAAAGGAAAAGTAAAGCTATTATTAAATCATTAAGAGATTAGTGGAGTAAAAGAAATGGATCAGAATGTGGAACTTCAAGTACCTCTCTAATAAAGGAATTCTTCCCTGAGGAGCCTGAGATTAGTACAATGATAAATGAAGTTCCCGCCCTTAGTAGTTTCTGGGAAATACTTGTTTCTGTTGCCAATTGATTTCCAGATGGAAAACTCCAGTAATTTTTACTCTAAATGAAAAACTCTGACGGCGTCTTCTTAGTTGTATCATCTTACTTCAGAAGTAATACATTTTCTAGCCTTATAGCAAGCATAGATGGCGTTTTTACGAGACAAATTCCCAACATACTTTCCATTAATTTCACTAAATTATGTTAATTAGATAAGGGAAATTCCAACCCTCTATCTTACAAAGTAGAAATAGAACATGAGATAACATTGTTTTTTTTTTAAAGGAAATTATAAAAGTAAAAAAAGAAAAAGATGGATGAGCGGTTATCTGAATATCATTGGGTATCTCCATCTCTGTTGGAACATCAGGCACGAACATCTGCGATCAGTAACTCGTTACACTTAATTTTCATTAGCAACGCCGTTCGAATCAGTAATTAGTTATCATGCTAATCACTCGCTCATTCCAAAGGTTTCCGCTCACTAGTTTTCCAAGATTACTGCTAGTAAGAAGAAATAGAGGCGATCGTGTCAAATTTTTCGAAATACAATGTTTTCGCGCCGGAAATACATGTTAAATACAAGAACCACAAAAATAGAAACCAAGAAAAAATCTGACAGGAAACACAACTTTCTCTTACTACAATTAACACGATTTAAAATTTCAAAAATTTCTTTACAAATATGTTTAGAACAGTTTAGATTGGCCAGCCTTAAAACAAGAAGCTGGGTGGGGGATGATGGGGAACGGACACACACACACATAAATATATATATATATATACTGCAATGGGCGCCCTCTGTCTCAAAACCATGTAGCGTCAATTTAAATTTAAACATAACTGTGACACCACCAAAACATCTCTAAAATCCATATTTTTGGTATAATCTTTGAAATAAAAGTAATACGTTTTCGTCTGTGCAATAAGCATTTCAAGGTTAAAGAAAATCGCAGGAGCCATTTTTCGGGAAAATTGCGAAAAACTGAAGAAAAAACATTCAGTAAAGTCACACTTCCGGTTGATGAATTTTGCCCGTAACCTTCGTGCCAGATGATGCGATGGTTGTACCTAAACAGATTTCCAAGTTTCAGCTTCCTGCGGTTTTTCGGTTGTGAGATATTTTGTTCATACAAAAACACACACACACATACATACAGTCCCTTCGCATTTTTTCGTATTGTAGGGGATCTCACAACACATGTATTTCCGGTGAAAACTTCCTAGTAAGAGATTTCTTAGTAAGAGAAACTTCTCCTTGAGAGAGTTGGAGGAAGTATTGCAATCGGGGCCAATTTACAAAATTGAGTTTTCACCGGAAATACATGTTGTGAGGTCTCCTAGAATACGAAAAAATGCGAAGGGACTGTATGTATGTGTTGTGTTTGTATGAACAAAATATCTCACAACCGAAAAACCGCTCAAAATTGGAAACCTGTTTAGGTACAACCATCGCGTGTATAAACTGAATTTGCTCTGTGCAAGTCGGTGTTATCACACTGCCTGAAAACGGTCGATGACCACAAAATGAAGCAGGTTACCACGGAAAATGCCTCTGATGCTTTCCAGCTCTGCGGAACCAACCACCACAACAACTATAATAACAAAAACAGAAGAGCGTCCAATCAAATGTATTAATCAAACGCCCTAGTAAGAGGAAATATCCGTTTTGAGGTCCCCTGAGTCCAAAAAAGTGGTTTTTAGCAAATGGTCTGTGTGTGGCTATGTGTGTGTGTATGTATAAGTCTCTCTCTCTCTGTATAAGTGAACTGCATAGCTCAAAAACGAAAAACCGTAGAAAGTTGAAACTTGATATACGTTTAGGTATCACCATGGAGTCTGACGGTGCGTTATCTGTCCAAATTCCTCAACCGGAAGTACCACTTTACTTGTTGTTTTTTTTACGTTTTTGCGATTTTCTCAAAAATAGCTCCGACGATTTTCTTTAAACTTGGTATATCTGTTGATATATGTGTTGTTACACATACTAACAGCTACAACTTTTATTTGAAATATTTCTCCGAGAAAATTCATTTAAGGGCACTTCTGACGGGAGGGGAGGGGTTAGGTTTTCATCTTAACTGCTATTTCAGTTTATTAGACAATTCTGTCATCTAAATAATATTAATTAAAATTAAATATGTTGTTGAAATTCCGAGTTTGAAAAAATCGGATAACCGGAAGTACGTTTCTTTTAACACTTCACTAAATGATTTTTTCACTTTTTCGCGATTTTCTTGAAACTTCGTATATAAACGTAAATGCAAAGTTCTACATCTTTTATTAAAAACTTTCTCTGGGAAAATTCATTTAAATGTACTTTTGTGGAAGGGGGAGGGGTTACAGCTTCCTCTAAAGTGGTATCATAGTTGATTATATAATACTATTATCCAAACAAAATTAATTAAAAATAAATAGATGGCCAAAATTCCAAGTTTTAAAAAAATTAGTAAGCCGGAAGTGCGCATGAAAAGTTTTGTCAGTTTTCGACGAATTTCGTTATATTTGGTACACAAACTATATCATTTGTCAATTATAATTTTGAGAACGGAGTAAGAGAAAGTTGCGTGAGTGTTTCACACCAGATATTTTAATTACGTAACATATACTAGTTGTTAGTTTTTTTAAGCAAAAAACAATTAAAAAATAGAAATAGATGTACGATAAAAAAAAGGAAAGATAAATAATTTTCAATGACAATTATAAAATGTCGCAACAACAAAATGGACAATGCAACTTTGTTCTTTATTTTTTTTGTTTAATTAAAACTTGGGCATGCTTCCCACCACCATAACCAGTTAAAGTTAGTTTTACATATTATACACATACCTACATGTGTATCAAATGAATAACTAAATCAAATAAACAATTTCAATAAAACACAACAAAATAAAAAAATATATATATATATTTTAAATATACATATATGAATGTTGCCTGGTTGGGACAGAGTCAGCTTGTAGTAAAGTAATTAAAGATAATTTACTGCAGGCCATTATTATTATTATTATATTTAACCTAACCCATATGTAACAATTTATTGCTTTTTATTCGGACAGTGTTGCCAACCGTGTTTAATGAAATTTCCCTCACACTTCCAGCGCCAACAAGATAATGTAAACATAATAAATGTTGTGGAGAAACACGAGTAGAAAATATTAGACGCCAAGTAGAGTTAAACTACTACTTTTCCATAATGAATTTGCCGCAATTTATTTAATAGGCAATTTCATATATACTGATTATACGTATACATAAATATCGTTTTTAACAAACAATTCATGGTGTCTGTATTTTGTGTCCAGGAAAAATACGAGCATATTCCATAAAAACTGTTTTTCTCTGTCTCTCTTACTGAGGTAAAGGAAACACAAGTGTATATGTGCGCACATGAACTAAATATTTCAAAAAATCTGGTGTGAAACACTCACAATACTTTCTCTTACTCCTGTTAATACAATTATATGTGTGTATATATATATATATAAAATGACAAATTTTACCCAATTGTCCCAACATAAATATATGAAGATGGTGGGGGGAAGAAGGGACAAGTACACCCTACCAGCCAAGCAGGTAGGGAAGTGAAGGGCGCACCAATAGCAGAGTTTTCCTCCAAAATAGTCGTTTCATAAAGTTTACATTTTCTCCCATCCATGCAAATTGAACTAAACATCTAGTAAGATTGTGTTTGAAGAGAACTAGTCAAATATAAAAACTGCTGAAAGTCGTAAGAACTTTTCTTTTTTTTTTGCATTAGCCTTTAGTCATACAGCCAGCAGCGTCATAAATATTTAATATTGTAACAGATAATAAATAACTCCGGTTGAATTAGCAATTTTATTTGAAAAATGCTTCCTAACTTTCATGATTGTAGAATTTTATTTGTGAATTCGTATAATACCTTGAGCACTTCTATATTATCAGAAAATAAGATTTCCTCATATGTAGCACTCTCTTGAAAGTGCTTTTTGATTTTATCTTTGAAGATTAGTCTGTCGGACTGATGTTTACTTCAGGTCATAACGAGATGTTTATAATCTTCACGTACTTCACGCGAGAGGCACAGAGAGCTTACTACTTGCCCAATTTTGCATAGATAGGCTCTGCAGACAGCGTGGTTTGCTCTCAGACGACAGATTGTAGTCACCATGTGTTTATCTAATGTAAGATCCTTAAACCATGGTCTTCCGGGATTCCTAATGTTAGTTTTGTAAAAGTACCCTTTTCTACACTTTTTAAATAAATTTTCCCATTTATTGAACTCATTTTTATATAAATAGCGGTAGTAGTCTTTATAGGGTAACTGGAGATTTAGTAGTTCTCCTTGAATGGCAGCTTCTCGTGCTAGTTTGTCTACTATTTCGTTATTTCTTAGACCGCAATGCCCTTTTAACCATCCAAAACTCACCTGAACACCTTTGTTGCTTAGTGCATGGACCCTTTCTGCAATGCCTATTTCTAAGTGGTTAACATCTTTGGATCTACTGACATTTTTTAATTTTTGAAGTACACTTTGGCACTCACTTAGGATGGTATACTTTAAGTTGGGGAGAGTAGAGATGTACTGTAGCGCCAGATCTATGGCTACCATTTCAGCGGTATATACTGATGTTATTGATGGTAAGCTATATTTCTTCATATATTCTGATTGAGGATCGTACACTGCACATCCAACTGCATCCTCTATTCTAGAACCGTCCGTATATACACAGTAAGTTTCAGGCCATAGAGTTTGAAGTGTATCTAATAAGGCTGAGTCTCTGAAGATTCTGGGCAGTTTGGAAAAATCCTCTAAAAAGGCGATTTTTAATTTAACTTGAGCCAGTTAGAGCTGACTACTAAAAGCGGGCAGTTTAACTTGGGGTTTTACTTTTTCTTTTAAACAAGAAATCTTCTGAAAACTTTCTATATAATTTGGTAAATTTTTCTTAATCCAAAATCTATATGTTAGGCATTTGGTATTTAGTTGACAGATGTTATTATATAATAATGGATCAGTAGCCATGATTTTGAGTACATACCTATCAGATAGTACCTGTCTTCTGTGCAGCAAAGGGAACTCACCAGATTCGGCATGGATGACATCCAGAGGGGTACTTCTCAAAAAACCTAGACATAATCTTAGGGGCTTGTTTTGAAGGCTTCAGTACCATAAAAAATAGATCCAAAATTCATTATAGATCTAATTGTCGTTCGGTAAAATAAAAGGGATACATTAGGATCTGAACCCCATTTATAGTGTGCAATTGCTCTGAGAGCATTTAAATATTTCCCGGCTTTCTGAAGGATATTGTTTACATGCTCTTTCCATGAGAGAGTTTTATCTAAGTACAGCCCAAGAAATTTCACTGTCTTAACTATAGGAAAGTTTAAATTCCCCAATACTATTTCAGTATTGAACGGCAATCTCCTTTTCCTGGTAAATGGGCAACACAGTCTAACTGATAGAGATTTCTAGGCCGTTTGTTAGTAGCCAGTTTCTTATGCCATTCACTGTTCGTGAAAGCTCATTTTTGCATTCTAAAAAGCAGCGGTTGATTGAATAAATGCACACATCGTCCGCATACTGTAGTATTTTAACATCATGTCCGTTTACAACATTTTCCAAGTCCGACACATAGATAGCGTATAAAAGTGGGGAAAGAATTCCCCCCTGGGGCAAACCAATATGACTAATTTTTGGACCTAAAAGTTCACTATTAACTTTAATAAGTATCTTTCTATTTTTAATAAGTTTTATTATGTTGCTAGCGAACATCCTAGGAATGTCTATTTCAATCATTTTTTTAAATAATATGGGCATTTGGACATTGTCGTAGGCAGAAGCCAAGTCTAAGAAAAGTGCTAATACATGCTTGTTGCTTGTAAAAGAATGCTGTATATATCAGTAACTAATCGAACTTGCCCATCATACACTGACTTCCCCTTTCTGAATCCAAACTGTATTTTAGGGAGCTTGTCATTGTGTTCAAGCCACCATTCTAATCTATTTTTTAACATTCTTTCCATTGTCTTCAATACGCATGAGGATAAAGCTATGGGTCTGTAGAATGTACATTGTTCTTTTGGTTTTTTATTTTTCAAGATTGGACAAACTATGTAGCTTTCCCAGTCAGAAGGAAATTCACCTTTTTCCAGCATTCTATTATATGATTCTAAAAGTATGTATTTTAAATTATTGGGAAGATTGGCTAACATCGAATAGTGTATCTGATCTAGACCGGGAGCCGTGTTTGTATTGGATTTTAATGCTGTAAGAAGTTCTTGAATTGTGAAGGGTTCTAAAAGAAAATGCTGATTTGTTTCTATGTTATCCAAATTTACGTAATTTTCCACATAGGGAGGAGCCAGCCTATCAATAAATTCTTCAGTCCAATTACCTATTTCAATGGGTCGTTTTCCAAAGGATACATTTTGTATGCGCCTTATCTTTTCCCATATTAATAATTTTTGTTTAATTTTCTGCAAAATTCACGCCAGGATTCACGTTTTGTCAACTTGATAGTTCTCTTGGCCTGTGCACAAAATTTTTTATATTCAATAAAATTGTCTCTGGAGGGCGAATTTTTATAATTTTTAAAAGCAGCTTGCCTCTTGGCCACACTCGCTGAACATTCATTGTTCCACCAACACTTATATTTAGTGATTTTGGGAATAGAGTTTTCTACTTTATATTGAGGAACAGATAGGCTGCATGCATTGTTTAATAGTGAAATAAAATGGTCATAATTAATATACTGATCAATGTTAATGGCCGGATCAAAGGCAGTTTTAAAGACATTCCAATCCGCCTTTTTTATTTTCCATTTATAAAATGAATTATTATTAACATATTCAATACATCTATCCTGCGAAGTGAAAAGTATTGGAAGATGATTCGATCCCATCGGGTCGTCTAGAACACTCCAATTAAAGTTAGCAGCGATATCTGTTGAGCAAAAGGTCAAATCTATTGCTGATTTATGTATTTGATTCACTCTATTGACAAGTATGGCGCTGCCATCGTTTAAATAAACTTTTTTTTTTTTTTTTTTTTTTTTTTTTTAATTGGTTTATTGAATATTCACAACTACATAAATAAATATGTAACAAGCAAATAGGCTAACAAAAGTTGAACAAAGACGTGATGGTCATGAATGGTAGTTATCCAGTGACAACCACCATTAGTCACTCAGAAGGTCGCGGGGCCAACGACGTTTCAATCGCCTTGTAGGATTGCCTGGAAGTGTGGTGGAGGAGAGGGTTTGGGCGAGAGGATTGCGATGAAGGGGAAGTCTGCTGTGGAATTTCTTGTATCGGAGCTTTGCTAAATCCTGGACAAAAGGAATCTTCAGATCTGTGTGGATTGTATGGTTGGAAACATAATAAGGAGCATCGACTATGCGTCGGATATTTTGGACTGCAGGGGTTGTATTCTTTTGAGGTTTGTACGTTTTGTGGTTCCGTAGAGTTCTAGTCCGTACATCCAGATGGGTGCGAGTTGTGAAGTATAGAGTCGTCTTTTATTCTGTAGAGTGAGTTTGGAGCGCTTGTCAAGGAGTCTAGCAAGTAGTCTGAAGCGGTTGTTTAGGGAAGTCCGTTTAAGTCTGGTGTGTGGGTTCCAGGTTAGTCGCTTGTCTAAGAACATACCGAGATAACGAACGTGGTCTGCCGGAGGGATAGGAGTGCTGAATAGGAAAACTGGAGGAAGAACTTTTCTGTTTAAGGTGAACACAGTATAATGGGATTTGTTAGGGTTAATTTTTATTCTGGATTTTGTTAACCAGGACTCGAGTGATTGGAGATGGGCTTGAAGGGAACGTTGAGCGATTACGGGATCATTATGAGAGGAAAGGATTGCGGTGTCGTCGGCATAAGTATAAATGGTTGTGTTAGGATGCTCGGGGATATCAGCAGTATATAAGGTATAGAGGATAGGTGCCAGGATGCTGCCTTGAGGCACACCAAGCTAGGTTAGGGAAGTAGAAGATCCTTGGGTGACTTGATAGGTACGGTTGGACAGGTAGGATTTTAAGATAAGGTAATAGGTACTTGGTAGAATATTCTTGAGTTTGTGTAAGAGACCTTCGTGCCAGACGCAGTCAAATGCTTTCGAAATGTCCAAAAATACGCCAGCACAATATTGTTTCTGCTCAAGAGAATTGGCGATAGCATCTACAACACGATGCGCCTGCTGGATAGTGGAATGACCACTTCGAAACCCAAATTGGTGGTGGGGGATAAATTGAAGAGGCTCTAGGATAGATAGGAGACGTTGGAGGAGTATTTTTTCTAATATTTTGCCTAGGATGGGAAGGAGACTGATGGGACGGTAAGAGGCAGCAAGGTGAGCTGGCTTATTCGGTTTGCAGATCATACGTATTATGGAGAATTTCCATGAGGTCGGGAAGTGAGTTGTTCGGAGGACTGCATTATAGATAGCTGTCAGGAATACTATAGCCTTACGTGGCAGTTGTTGAATGATGCGAGAAGTTATAAGGTCATAGCCCGGACTTTTCTTTTTGGGAAGGTTAGTGATAACTTTAGTTACTTCAGAGGGAGTAATAGGATTAGGAGGGAGAGAGAGAGGAAGAGGAGTGTCCAAAGTTTTAATAATGTCAGCAGTGTGATTTATGTCTTGTATATCAGAATGAGGTACAAAAATAGAGGTGAGATAGGCAGCAAAAAGTTCAGCTTTCTCCGAATCAGACTTTGCCCAGGAGCCATCATCGTGACGTAGGGGGGAGGAAGTAGTTTGATATTTGAGGAGACGTTTTGTAGCGTCCCATAGAGAATTGTCGTCTGCAGTAAGGGTCGAAGTGTAATTGGCATATTGTTTATTGTAATATTTATGTAGTTGTCTAGTCAGTACGTTGAGAGCATGTTTGTGAGAGGGATATCTGCTGCGCTGCCAGAGTGCTCTTGCCCGCCTTTTTTGGGCAATAAGTATCCTCAATTGTAATGGTAAATTGTAGGGGTAATGTTTGTTCTTGTTAGTCGAGGTGTGTGTAGTTGCTTGCCATGCACTTTGTTGTATTACGCGAGTCAGATGTATAACATTCGTGTCTAGTTCTTCACGTGTTTTAAGAGATGTTTTCAAGTCTAGGGAATGCTCAATTTGGGTTTTGAACAGGTCCCAGTTGATTGGTCCATTAATAAGAGTAATTTTGGGAGGGACGGATTTAGGATGGATATCCAAGGAGAGAATCACTGGGCTATGATCGGAGGAAAGATCAGGAAGAGTGTATGAATCGGTATGAAATGATGATATTTGAGAACATATGAAGAAATCTAAGAGATCAGGAAGTTTGTTTAAGGAATTAGGCCAATAGGTGGGTTGTGAGGGAGATATGAAGGAAAGATGGGTTTGGGATAAAGTGCTATAAAGCGTACGACCTCTGGGATTAGTCACTCGGCTACCCCAGCGAGGATGCTTAGCATTGTAGTCGCCCCCACAGATGAATCGGGGACCCAAGGACTGGAAGAACGATAGGAACTGATTGGAGTTTATGGTATGATTAGGTGGACAATACACTGCTGCAATATTGTAAGTAAAAGGTTCAGAAAGAAGGGATATTACGGTCGGCTGAAGATAGTTTGTCGGGCGGTAAGGGATAAGGAAGTGAGACAATTTATTGCGGATAAGTATAGCAGAGCCACCGTGAGCTGTTCCATCTGGGTGATCTGTCCTGTACAATGTGTAGCCGTTGATGTAGAACCGTGATTTGTCAGTGAAGTGGGTTTCCGTGATGAGGCAAATGTCGATCCGCTTATCGTGAAGCAGTACGTCTAGTTCTTGTCTATGTCTGTTTATTCCGTTAGCGTTCCATAGGAGGATACTGAGGGAATTTTGAGTGAGAGAAATTAGGGAGCTAAGCGAGGGAGCAAGGTGTTCACCACAGAGGTTAGAAGATTAATTAGAGGGGTTACGAGAGCTTTGAAGTCTGTAAGGAAGGAATTGAGGAGAAAAGAGATGTCAGTTGAAGGAGCGGGAATGGAAGGTAGTGTGGATGATTGAGCTGGAGCTGGCCCCGCGACCATCTGTGCATATGTGGGTCTGGTAGCGTTGTGCTCTGGATGTTGACTTGAATTCTTCGGCTGTGTTAGTGATTGATGTCCCGTTCGTTTGGCTGTGGAGAATCCTGGAGCTGAGGGCGCTATGCGTTGTGCAGAAGGATGAGTATACACTGGTGGCGATCTCTTCGACCGTTGCAGTTCCTTATGGATTGGGCAACCTTTAAAAGTGGCTGAATGCGGGCCGCCGCATAATGCGCACTTGGGAAGAGTGTCAGGCAGTTTATTGCATTCTTGCGTAAAGTGATCTCCTGCGCATTTCACGCACCTTGGAGGATGCTGACAGTAAGATTTGGTGTGCCCGTATTCCTGGCAGCGCTTGCACTGGACGATAAGACGTTGTTTATAAGGTTCCTCAACTTTGATTTTTGTGTAACACAACACATCAATATTAAAGATGTCTTTATTATTTGTATTTGGCTCTAAGTCCACGAAGAAAAGCGGTAACGATTGTTTCGTGACAGGATGAATAACGGGAGTCACATTACGTGATGTATGTCCCAGTTCAGCTAGTTCGGTCTTTATTAGTTCGGGTGGCGTGCTCTGATGAAGGTACCTGATTACCACACGATAAGCCTTTTCTTCTTCAAGCTGATATGTGTGATAATCAGCATTCTTATCTTTGAGATAGCGTATAATGCTTCTGTAGCTGTCTATGTCTTTAGCGTTTACAATTAAATCGGTGATGCGTGCTTTGCAAATGAAACTGTCAGCTCCGACTAATTGTGCGAGCGCTTTGCAAAACTCAGCATATCTGTTTACATTTTTTATGTAGATTGGTGGAGGTCTCTTAGCTCGCAGTGTCTGACCGGATGTAGGCGCAGTTTCCATTTCATCATGGACAGCTATGGGAGAGAACGGGTTGTAGGAAAGAACTCCTGGAGGGGCCACAATTGTTTCTTCAACTGAAGGTTGAGTACTAGTAGATGGAAGTTGATTGCGGTTGTTGATTTCAGCCTGGACTGTTATTGCAGTTAGTCCTTTGGTGGACATTTTGCTCGGTCTTATAACCGTGCGGGTGTTTTTCATCTTATTTTTGGGCGGCGAGCTGCCTGGTGTGCTTTGTTTTCTTTTTGTTAATCTAGTACTGTTCGAGGTCGTAGATTCATTGTCAGAAGAGGTGAGGCAGGTTATGTCGCTAAGGCCCATTGAAATGGATTGTTAGCGATTTAAGTGAGTGAGGCTCAATATAAGAAAAATAAGGATAAAAAGGGGGGGGGGGGATGCGCGAAATATGTACAAGGGGAAAGAGAAGAGAATTTGCACAAGAGAACGAGAGTGTTATGATACTATAATACAATAGATATTTACAACATGTACAGTCTGAATGTTTGTAAATTGCATTTAACTTTGAAATAGAATAATTTACCTTAGGTTAAGATTTTTTTTTTTAAATTGTTTTATCGTTAATAACGATGTTCACAATTCACCAAGTACTCACTCACTATAACTGTGTTATTCAGCACAAAATGAGTTTTATTTTAAGTATAGATAGAACTTATAACAAGCACTTCTCACCTTAGAGAAAGGTATAGAACAGAGCGATCTGCACACTTTAACCGTACTACGCGAACTGTCAAATCAAAAATTGACACTCAAAGTACCACTTTAGAATTAAATTTGGCAAAAAAAGTCCAAATATTCCAAAGAAAATTTAAATTTAAGTTAGCATTAAACAACTTAGCGTGTTGGTTAAATAAAAGCCTTAAATAGACTAAAGCATTATCTTGCACCACATCCAAAAACTCAGTTGTGTGTACATTGAAGTCCCCAGCAATAATAAATGGTTTTCTAATACTCCTTATCATTTTGTCCCATTCAGAATAAGAAATTCTATTGGTTGGAGAATTGTATATACTTATTATTGATAATCTTTTATTTTGGTTTATTGGAATATCTATTGCTGTCGTCATGACACCAGGAATATTGTAAACATTGTTTAATTCATTGTAAGGTAACTGATTGTGAATTAGAATGGCTACCCCACTCTTACCATCTCTACGATCTTTTCTGATAACATTATACCCTGTAAATTTTACAACTGAACCCGGTTTAAACCATGTTTCACATATTAGTGTTAGATTAATATTGTGAGTTTTTAACAAAAATTCTAAATTATCTTTATTCGCAATAGCTGATCTGGCGTTCCATTGTAGAACGTTTAGTTTTTGCATATTTAATGAAATTATGTCACAATACTTTCTAGCCTATCTTTAATTAAGCCTATCATTTCTTCCTCAGAAATACCTGTATGGAAACTAGACTTAATGTTGTTTATTACAGTGAGAATGACATCTAAAATTCTCTCTTTATCAATAGAAATTGCCTCAGAACTATTTTCGTTTTCATTTAATTTTAAATATTGTGGACGATGTGGGTTGAATTTAATTATGCCTCCAGGAATATTTTTAGGAGTATCTGCACTTATTAATTCATTTCTAATTTCTAGATTAGAAAAATGGGGTTTAGGAGGAGAGTGCTGTCGCATTCGTTTAAGGGGTGTTTCCGCATATTAATCGGATTATTGCTCTCAGGTTTGTATAAAGAGGGAAATTCTTCTCTGGAATTTATAATTAGTGTTTTTAATATATTGGAAAACGTTTTGGAGTCCATTATATCTTTTGCCTCCCTATAAGAGATGTTTTCATGAGACATAATTTCCTTTATCGTTTTTTGTTTTTTAAATTTTGGACAGAGTTTGTGGTCCATAGACGAATGGTTGTTCCCACAGTGAACACACCTTTTGTTTTCTGAGCTTGTACAATCTTTTTGCTCATGCTCCCCAGAACAGAGCCCACATCTTAATTTCCCTTTACATTGTGCACTCACATGCCCTAATCTTAAACATTTATAGCATTGTACCACCTTTTGTTTGTAAGGTTCTACCTCACATTTCGTATAATATAAATTTACTGATCGAGGCAATACCTGGCCCCTAAATGTTAAAAATACCACTGGCGTAGGGTTTAACGTAATTTCTCCCCTTTCATTTTTTACCCTTTTGTTAAACCTCTTAACTCTCGTTAATGTAATATTAGCTCCCAAACGATGAATTAAAGAATTTTTAATTGCCTCTTCTGACAAGGAAACATCCACATCCCTTATCACACCCTGCCTTCTGACGAGGAACTGTGGAATATATACTTCAAAATTTAATTCTTTAAATTTCTGAGAGTCAATCAATGTATTGGCACTACACCATTTTTAAAACTTACTTTCACCCTATTTCTGCCACTTTTATTAATTTCAACAATATCATTGTTTATATTTTTGTGATAATTGAATATTAATTCTCCAATTTTCATAGGATGAACTCTCCCAATACCCTCACCAGAACTTTTACTTTCAATAAATACCTGGAATGGGCCCGAATCTCCGGGAATGAAATATTCTTTTTCTTTTTCTATTATATCATTTGCTGTTGTATTATTGGAAATAGATTCTGAATCATTCACCTTTTCGTTTGAACTCATATTAATATCCGGGGGTTTTCCCCCGCTATTTTCCCCCATTTTTAGTAGCAATTTACAAGAAATTTTTATTTACACACTATTTAAAAAATATATATACACAATTATTTAACAAATTAAAAGGAAAATTTAAAAAGAGAAGTTAGAAAACGAGAAATGAAACTGAAAAATTTAACTATAAAAGAGATAGGTATGTAGAGAAGTGAAGTGACACTAGCAAGTGAACTTTGATCTCAGTAGAGCTTAGAGACAACCGCACAGTACGGAGTTCCAAACACAACTGTCGTAAGAACTTACACACCAGTTTTTTGCCAATGTGATATTGAACCGTCTTTTTTTGACAAGAAATACGGTTTTGAGGTTTCTTGAGTCAGGAAAAGTGTTTTTTTTTTTAGAAGTGTGCGTATGTGGACAGCATAATGCAAAACCGGGAAAATGCAGCAAGTTCAAACACGATATTTCGTTTGAGTTCTAACAGGAGACTTGAAAATAAGTTTTTGTTTAAAATTGGCCAACCGAAAATATCATTTTACTAAATAGATTGTTCCATGTTCTCAAAAATGGCCCCATCGCATTTCTTTAAACAATTATGGTGAGCTGATATGCAACTGGAGTTTGAAATTTTTTATTTTTTGAAGAATTCATTTCAGAGGTGCTTTTGGAAGTCGGGTGAAGTTAGGTTTTCCTCTAAAGTAGCATTTCGAAAAAATATGATTCTATCGTCTATATAATATTAATAAGAATTTAATATTTGGCCAAATTCGGAGGTTCGTTTAAAGAATATTTGTTTTACTGGGAAGTACGACTTATTTGGTATTTTATCCGTCATAGCATACATATTTATATTGTTCCCGACTTGTTTCATACATCGTGTTTCTGTTCCAGAAACATTGCGTTGAAGTGAACTCTCTACACAACTTGGTGAACTTGCTCTGACGATGGATGAAAATCCGAAACTAGTGAGGAACAATATAAATATGCATCTACAACAGCTAAAATGCCAAATGTTATCTAGCAATGTAGACCCATCCGTAAATAAGACTTATTTATTTATTCCGGATGTACATATATATACTCGTACATTTTCAGTTCGAAAATCAATTTCACAAATGTATCTAGCTCGTAAAAACTTCCTCATAAATAAAAAGGAAGTAATAATTAACGGAAATGAATATTATAGAAGTTAAATTAAATGTATTATATTTGATAAAAGAGATGTAACTCATCTTTTAAACGCTTGAAACATTGTAATCTCGTCATTTATGAATTTTTTTTTGTTTATGTTATTTAATATTTTTAAATAATATTAATAGTTTAATGTGGTTCATTCAGAAAAAAATGTAAAGAATAAACGCAATAAGAGATTCATGCTAAAGAATATACACACACGCTGGTACATAATGCCAAGCGATCCTGTGGCCCGGAAACAGTGTGGCCAACATACAGTGCCATTCTATATTAGCCACACGGAAACAAACACAACCTTGTTTACACTTAACCAGCACTACCAACCCTAGTTTCATCTCAACAATATTTCCCCGACTAACTAAATACTCCTACAACATGCATACATATATACAAATATCCTAACAAAAGAGAAACTAAAACCCTTTTTAAATCCCCCACATTTGTGTGTGTGTGTGTGTGTGTGTGTGTAAACTTATGCACAACATTTCGAATGGGGATTGGGGGGCAGTTTTATTTTTAATTCTAGCAGACTTCCCGTACATCCTATCCAGCCATGCTCTTTCTTTTCTAATGGTCTGTTATAGCGCAAGAGAATTTGTTACATTTTTTTTTTGAAAGATTTGCTTAAAGCTGAATTTGTTTAAAAAAGAAATATTAAGATAACTGGAAATGTGGAATGTGAATAAAATTAGGTTTAGCGTGAATGAGTGAGTGTGTGTGTGTGTGTGTGTGTGTGTGAAACATTCACACACTTGTTACGCTGCTCACAATGCTGTTTGATAGATTTTATTAAAAGTGGTAATTTCTTGAGAATTCCCTTAACTACTCCCATCAGATGAGGAATCGTATTTGTACTGAACGGCACCGTCCAGATGAACCTAACTAGTAGTTCAGTTAAAGTTCAGTTAAAAAAAAAACTAAACTTTAGGATAAACATTATTGGTTGAGCATTTGGTTGCCGATTATTAAACATTCGGGAGTAAATTTCAGATAGCTTTCATCCCTTCAGAAACCGTAATTGTTTTATTGAATGCTGTACTTCCAGGGTGCATATTTCTAGAGGACTAGTCTTTGTTGAATGTGTAATAGAGGCATATATATATATATATATAGTATATATATAGTATAGTATATATATAGTATATAGTTATATATACAGCTGAAAGTATATATATATGTAGTTTTATATATGTATATATATTGAAATGGGAATAAACCAGCTGTATTAAACTAATGACCAGGGATGTCAACTTAAAATAAGGAAAACCTTGTTTCCTTGAATATAGATATTCTTTGATTTACAGCCCCCCCCCCCCAATTATTAAGTAAGTTTCCCTCATGAAATTTCCGGTATATTTCATGGTGACAAATAGAATATCAAGTTTGAGCTTCCCGCAGTTGATGCCTTTCTGAGATATTTGACACACTTTCAAACGTTAATTTATGGACGAGCATTGTCCAGCACAATCAGTACTCCTTTCCTCTGCAAACAATAGTTCGCTTTTTCAAGGTTACAGGCTTTCTCTGACTGTAAGCCCTGGTAATTGAAAGCTGTTCTTTCAAAACAAAAATCACAGACATTTGGACCATTTTGACTTAATATCCGGGCCAGTGCAAATCAGT
Organism: Triatoma infestans; assembly: GCA_011037195.1. Taxonomy (NCBI): domain Eukaryota; kingdom Metazoa; phylum Arthropoda; class Insecta; order Hemiptera; family Reduviidae; genus Triatoma; species Triatoma infestans. The sequence goes on from JAAEAF010000439.1 coordinate 138,870, forward strand.
CAATTGTTCGGGACGATTCATGCAGCTTATACTGTATTGCTTAAGACGGTCCTCAATATATTTTTTTTTTCTCCGAATCATATTTTACAAAAAATTAAACAAACGGCATTGCGTTCAACCCCCCCCCCCCGTCCGCAAAATTAATACTTAATGAAAAGTAAAATGTAATCATATAATTGTTGTGGTTGGTTCCGCAGAGATATTCTCCGTGATAACCTGCTTCTTTTTGTGGTCATGGACCACTCGCTACCACGGAAAATATCTCTAATGTAATCATATAAATTAAAATTAATAGCCGTTGCAGTTGAGAAAGGAAAACATAGTAGTTTTGTTAAAAAATAAAAAAACATTCAAAAGCAACAATTTAATTTAATAAATAAAATTGTCCACTAAAGTAAGAATTTAGAGATTATTTCATTTTACTTATTTTTTTATCTGATGCTTCAAAATTTTCAAAATTATTAATACATAGATCTAGTTTTTAATTTCTCTTACTCCTAGTAAGGATTATGATCATGTCAAAGTTTCGAAATAGAATTTTCACCGGAAATAATGTTTTGAGGTCCACTGAGTCCAAAAAAATTGTTTTCAGCGAATAGTCTGTGTCTGTGTGAGTGTGTATGTGTGAACAAAATAGCTCAAAAACGAAAAAAAATCTGAAAGCTCAACTTGGTATTCCGTTAGAGATTCTACCAAAGTATCTGCCACAAAGAGGGAAAATCTATTAACCGGAAGTGCGACTTTACTCAATATTTTTTTTAGTTTTTCGCTATTTTTCCGTTTCCCAACAATTTTTTTTAAACTTGCTACATATACCTATCACTTTTATTTATAACATTTTGCCAGCAAAATTTTTTTTTTTTTTGGTGTGGGGGGATTGTGGGGAAACTACAGCGTTAAGCTATTTAGAAGACTTTTTTGTATTCCGTTCAGGCATACAGACAAACGATTGCTTGTATTATTTCGGGATTCATTCTAAAATTACAGTCCAGTTAAACAAAAAAACTAAACTTTAGGACAAACATTATTGGTTCAGCAGAAAAGTTTACACACGCCATTTGCTTGCCGATTATTAAATATTCGGGACTTGTCTTTGTTGAATGTGTAATAGAGGCTACATATATATATTGAAATGACAATAAACCAGCTGTATTAAACTAATGACTTAAAATGTCAACTTAAAATAAGGAAAACCTTGTTTCCTTGAATATAGATATTCTTTGATTTACAGTTCCCACCCCTAAGTTATTAAATAACCCTTGTAATATTAACCAACTAAAAATATTTCAAAGAGAAGCAAAAGTACATTAAGAATTATAGCTTGGATCTTATATTTTAAAATTATGGGTAAGATAAAAGTGGTAATTTATAGTTGTATGGTGGCACAAGTGATAGAAGGCAATCATGATAATGAAAACAGGAAAATGAGAGTCTAATACATCTTTGTCATGTTGTACGACTGTATTTGGAAGGCAATGGTACCAGGGTGGTTAAAGTGGGTAGTAGCTAAATTACCCAACAGCCGCCAGATAGTGTGAGGCACTCTCTGAGAAGATGAGAAGAAGGAAATCATTGTAAAAGAATCATTTCAAGGGGTAAATGTGCGTGTGTGGGCCAAATAGAAAGAGCGTAATAGTGCTAGAAGTACCTTGGCCTCTCCTAAAGACTAGTGACTTAGGAGTTACTGCAACTAATGGAGACGAATTGTCAGCAGTAGTCGTTGGACAGGATGGGAAGTAGGACAGGGACCGTTATATCTTGGCCTGAGAGATCGCCAACATTTGCACACCAATGATAGAATTAGGTAATTTGTCAAAGAAACTAACTGATAACAACTTGATTATCAGTTGTCATCATTCTTCAGCACTCTTCCGTGATTCTACCTACGCTTACTGCTTACTGCATAATACTAATTATTAGCCATATTGGTGGTCCATTAGTGGCCAAACTGTCTCTTTTACTCTCTCTCTTTAATTGCTCAATGCCACCTCAAGTGATTCTTTACTGAATGATGTTTCTGCAATTTTTTTTTGCAAAAATTTTCTTAGTTTCCAGATTCTGGTAGAGATTGAATGTGTTTTCACTGTAATCCATCAGAGAGCAGAATCTAGATCGCAGATTCCACAGAAATCCTTCAAGATCATTTTTTTTCAGAAAAATGTTTCAAATAAAAGTGACAGGTTTATATCTGAACAGTTAGCATTTTAAGTTTAAAGTTGTTCAAATTGTAGCTTTCGTCTATAAAAGTCCAGAAAACATAAAAAAATTATTCTGTAAAGTTGCACTTCCGGTTTACCAATTTTCTTCAAATTTGGAATTCTACTAATGCTTTTAATGTACATTAATATTATATAAATGGTAAAACTGTAAATTAAGTATCCCAAGAAAAGCAAAGGCCACCATTTACAAAACAATCCTCAGACTAGTGTAATGTAGGGTTTTGAACGAAGGCAAATTAGGCAAAGCTGGGAATGAAAGATTTTATGGACAATTTACAGACCGGAAATGGAAAATGGTGAGTAACGGATCAGAAAGAATAATGAGCTGAAGGCTATATTTAAGGAAGAAAATGTGGTTACGATCGTCAAGATGGGAAGGCTCCGCTGGCTTGATCACCTTCATACGATGGACGAAAACCGCGACCCAAAAGTTATGTAAGTGGGAAATTCTGGAGAAAAGCGTCCCCGAATAAGAGTGGCTAGAGATCGTTCAGGATGACCTAATGACGATTAGGACAATGGAGGAGGAAGTTTTAGATGAGACATCTGGCAGGTTGCTCTACGTCGAAAACCAGGGTCCTCCAACAATCGTACTGCTATAGGAAAAAGAGAAAGAAGAAAACTATACATACATTGAAATGGCACTTTAGAGGAAACCTTAAAAAGTCATTTTCCCAGGAAAATGTTACAAATTAGAGTGGTAGATACCTATATCTTCAGATAGTATACCAAGCTTAAAGAAAAACCGTTGGAGCCATTTTCGAGAAAATTGCGAAAAACAAAAAAAAACATTCCGTTAAAGGGAATATCAAGGTTGCGTTTCCTGCGATTTTTTTATTTTTCAGATAATTCGTTCACACACACACGGATACACACACATATATATATATATATCAATCAAAACTTTATTTGCACAAAAGCTACATACACTTTATGGCAAAGAGTGGGTTATGATACATAATTTTCATACTGAACTGGTGCGGACAAATAATAATAATATAACTAAAAGAACATAGCTCTTCTTCTGTAGAGTGAAAAATAAATCTTACAACATTCTATAAAATTTATGTCACATAACAAAAGACAAAAAAAATATATAAAATAAAACAAAATTCAATTTTACTTATAACTTATATAAGTCACCATTAGGAGATGTTTCCATCATATAGAAATATTTAATCTATTTAGTGAAGACGATCTGATCTTAAGAGAATCAATGACGAAAATAAATAAGTTATTTAATTTATTATAATCTCCGATGCTTAAAAGATCAGACATCTTTTCTACATCAGAAATTAAATTACATGTCAAATATTTGACTATGTAATTATCCCTCAAATTGGCATAACAAGGACAATGTAATAACCAATGCATAATATCATCTTTCTCCTTGAAACACAGTTTACAATGTTCATCTGGGAAGAATTGGTACTTTCCATTTCCTACAATTATTCTTGGAAATTTTTTATTTACCATACGAATTTGTGCTAACACTTTAATTTTTCACTATTGCAAAGTAACTGCAAATAATTTTCTGCAGTGCTATTAAGCGCACTGATATGCCTAAAATATGTATTATAGTTAGAATTTAATACAAAATTTATGTCCTGAGAGAAACAATTGTTCTTAAAACTTTCAATCATATTAGTTTTATGATAAATAATCATTGCCATTTTGGGAGTTTAATAAGAAATCAAAATTAATAGAAGATAAGCAAATTCTAAGCTGGGTTACCCAGTTAGAAGGTAATGAATAATTATCCTCCAACTCTCCCAATCTGAGGTAACAAATCTTGGGAAGTCTATTAGCGTCCATGTTTAATAAAGAAAGCCACCAACCGAGCATTCTCTGAAAAATTCTAACCTTAGTGTGTGAACGACCCGACTCAACTCTCACATAAGAATTTGGAGTTTGTTTAGGAAGCCTTAACTGAGTTTGATAAAATGTAAGTGCGCTCTTTTTAAATAATCAGCGTACTGACCAGCCCAGATTTCCGCCAAATACAAGAGTACACTTTCCACGGTCGACTCGTATAGTGTACATTTTGAGGCCCATGATTCCACTTTTGAAAATCTGATAATATTATTTAGAGCGGAATTAGCCGAAACAAATTTGGAAAAAAAATATTTTTCACAGCTTCTGAGGCAGGCGGAAGAGCCAAGCGGTATCCCTCGATAAACATGACTTCCCACGATAGCAATTTTGCTATTTTTATAAATAAAATCTTTATATGCAGGCAGACGCCCTCCCTTATGGTATGGCACAATACAGGTTTTGGATGTGTTCATTTTTAATGAGTTTCCTGAACAATAATCCTCTAAAATGTTAAGGTTCTTTTGGGTTTCAATCCATGAAGAAGCAAGTAAAACCATGTCGTCCGCGTACATTATGGTTATTAAATCTTTGCAGGAGTTAAGTGGGATCCCACGCGCCCCTTTATTAATAAAATAACTAACAAAATCGGAGGTGTATAATGCAAATAATAAAGGGCTCAGGAATTTCACCCTGTAATACATCTTCAGATATATCTATTTCTTTTGACTGCTCGGAACCCTGAGCAATACACATTGTGGTACAGTTGTACATGTTTTTAATCATCCTAAACATTTTGCCACATATTCCAATTTCATTTAATTTGAACCATAATTTGCAGTGAGGGACAGAGTCGAAGGCCCTTTGAAAATCTATAAATATTGCAAATACCTTCCTACGTTTTAACCTTAATTGTATATTAATTGCTGATATTAAAGTGAACACAGCATCTCTGCATCCTCGCGCCCTCAAAAACCCTATTTGCTCTTCCGGAATAAGATTATTTTCCTCTACCCAATTTACTAGTCTATTGTATAAAATATAAGTAAAAATTTTACATATCGAATTGAAAATATCTTTACCGCGGTAATTCATAGGGTTTTGAGAGTCTCCTTTTTTATATAACATTCGCATTTTTAGTTTTCATATATATATATGAAAACATATATATATATATATATATGTACGCTATGATCATTCTTTTTCGTACTCGGAGAGCCTCAACTTCTATTTCCGGTACAAACTCAATTTCAAAATTTGGTACGGTCGCAATACTTTCCTCTCTTAATTATGGTAAGAGAAAATAAAAATACATGGAAGCATTTGTTTTCACAAAAGAAATTGGAATAAAGTCATCATCTTTAAATGGTTTTTCAGTAAAAAATATAGAAAATATTTATGAAAACTCTGAGTAGGTTGACTGATAAATTATATAGGACAGAACGATTTAAATGCCACAACCTTTATAATAAGGCTTTTGGGTGACGTCACTAAATGATTGGCCTTTGAATATGCCGTTGACTCAGAATCCCATATATAGTTGCGCTGACTGGAAGTGTTATGACATCATAACTCTTCGTAAACAGAGACCCGTGTATTCAGGAAAATCAACATTTTTTTTTTACTTGTAAGAAAAAATTTAAGAAAATTTCTGGGAAATAGAATTTTTAATAGGTTGGGGGAGGGGTCTGGAATGTTAGGCTCCGCCTGCCCAGACATTTAACTTTATAAAGATGCGAGAAACAGAGAAAACTAACCAAACATTCCTAATAAATAATAAATGAATTATGGAAAGTGAATAAATGGTATGAATAAATCAAATATTTTTCCATGAATAAAGAATAAGGTTTCAAAAGTTATTCAAAATGTTTATTGAATAACAATTTATTTGGAATTTATACCCAAACACAGTGCTGCTACCTAGCTGCATGTTCACCAACTTTACTATTTCATTATACAGAATTATTTATAGTTTACAACAAAGTCGTGCTTCACTAAAATTTACCCCCTCTAGCTAATAATAACTAAACTAAATTCTGTTAGTAATCTTTCGAAAACTGTTTTCCTATTCATCTAAAATATTTAGAATATTCGCTTTCATCCGGTTTCACTTTCTTTTACTCCTGACAGGAAAGGAAGTATTGCGATCGTTGAAATTTTCGAAATTCAGTGTTCACCGGAAATGTATGTTTCGCGATATACTACTGGTGATAAAATATTCTTAACGAAGGATCATTGTTTGTATGTATATGAACAAAGAATTTTAATACGAAATAATATTAAAAAAAGCTTAAATTTGATATTGCATGTTTAGGTAATGCCATCAGATCCAAATGTCGGTCAAAATCCGTACGAAACCGTACGACAGAACTGCGGCCTTTACATAACTATATGAGATTCATGGTAGTGTCGGATTACCAAATCGGCAAAGTAGGGCACTGGCCCAAGGGCCCCGCATTATTTGCGGATCAAAATAATTGTTAAAAAAGCTAGGGCTTCAAAATTACATGGAGTTCAAACTTGATATTACATTTAAGTACTATGATCGCATTAGACACAAAGGTTTGAGCAAAATCCGTCAACCGGAAGTGCGAATTTACCGAAAGTCTTTTTCATTTTCAGTGTTTCACGAGTTTCCGTGTAATTCGTATACTGACTTCACTGACACTTTTATTTGAAACATTTTTCTCAGTAAAATAACTTTTGTCTGGAGGTCTTGGAGAGCACTAGCGGTTAGGCTGTTCCTCTAAAGTGCCACTTCAGTAAGGTTTTACAGTCTGTATAATAATCAAGTTTTGTAGAAGCATTGATAGAATTTCAAATTTGAAGAAAATCGGTTAACTGAGAGTGGGACTTCACACAATAGATGCTTGAGTTTTTGAAATTGTCTTCAAAGCTTTGAAAGCCAACTGCACAGATAAAACCCATCACTTTTATTTCAATAAATGTTTCTGGAAAATGGATCTTTGAAGGGTCTGAAGGGAGGAAATCTGTGACGTTACATTTCAAATTTAGAATTTGAGTTTGGCACAATTTGACTGGGTATTTCAAAATATAAGGGAAATAATCCTAGTCACATAGACAATATGTCCGAATCAATAAGTAAATTTTGAATCATTCTTTGAGCATAAAACACTCGTTCTTTCTACATCCGCTAGTGATAATAATGAAAAAGTTTTTCCTAATAATTAACCACGAAAAATCCCTCAAATATTTGTTTGCAGCTTTTCTTTGGAGTGTATCTTACTTTGTGTATCTAGTGAATCTTACTAGATACACAAAACTACTGTTTTGTTCAATCAGAAAGATTTTGAAAAGCAATCTGGAAAACTTTTGTATGGAAAATAGTTGGACACATGATGGGGAGGGGGGGTTCTCGTGACCCGAACTCATTGTTAAACATGAATATATGTTTGGACTTGGTTGGGCATAGTTTGCCGGTCAATTCCCTTCCCCCTCCCCCAAACACTCCATCCTTCACCTCCAACCCACCTACATACCCACGACAAGCACATTATAAACTGATTCAAATGTGTTTAAATACAATTGGTTCAAACTATTCAACATGGAACTGGAAACAAACTGGGAGATACACTGTGAGATGCTAAAGAGAAGCTGGCCTTCCTCCCATAATGTTTGCAAACTTTGGGTCAACCTTAATGGAAGGACGTGCCAATCCAGCACAAATAGCAACCTTCTCTCTGTTTGTGTGTGCGTATATTATAGTTTCTGTAGTTTGTGTTCTTGTTGTTGCTATCGTAGTTGTTGTCAATGTGGAGAACTAATTACTAATTACATCCCAAGTCCAGTTTAATCCAAATTCGAACTTAACCAACTCTGTTGATACATATAGCGCCCATTTATACCTAAACGTGAAACACAATCAATACAATTAAAATATTTACCTGTTATTATAAATTTGGAACAGTATTTTGATTTCAAAGATATTTTCCGTGATCTCCTGCTTCTTTTTTGGTCATCGACCGGTTTCGGCGTTCATCCATCTATTATATTTATTATTATAAGATATATAGATAAATAAATATGTTGCTGAGTAATCAATCTATACAAGCAAGATGTTTGATAATTACGCATTCCATTCCACATTTCACCTTTCATAATTATTCTGCACACCATTCACGCAAGCATGTATACTTAAATATGGGTTGTTGTGATTGGTTCCGCAGAGCTGGAAAGCATCAGAGATATTTCCGTGACAGCCCCCCTCTTTTATTTTTGAAATTTTCTTTCTGATTTGATTTACTGCGAATACCGATTACCACACTTACAAAAAGACTAGATTAGATTCTGGACTAGACTAAATTCTGGAGAGCATTCATAGATTCTGGATTCTGGAGGTGACGTCATACAATTCACACTACTTTTTACTTTCTCTCACTCCCTTCAGTAGATGAAGTATTGCGCTCGTGACAAATTTTCAAAATTGAATTTCCATCGGAAATATATACTTTGAGATCCCCTGACTACAAAGTTTGCAGCAAATGTTATATATATATGCGTGTATATATATATATATATATATATGTGCGTATATATATATATATATATATATATATGCGTGTATATATATATATATGTTATGTATGTGTGTGCATGTTTGTGTTCACTGTGTGTGCATGTTTGTGTATGTGTGTGCATGTTTGTGTATGTGTGTGCATGTTTGTGTACACTGTGTGTGCATGTTTATGTATGTATGTGCATGTTTGTGTGTGTGTGTGTGTGTGTGTGTGTGTGCATGTTTGTGTACACTGTGTGAGTAAACAAAATATCTCAAGAACGAAAAATCGCAAGGAGCTCAAACTTAGTATTCCAATGAGGATATTTGCCGATGATAGTTCCCTGTTGTTGCATCTGACACGAAGGTTATGGGCAAAATCCATCAACCGGAAGTGCGACTCTACTCAATTTCGCAATTTTATAAAAAATAAAATATGGCACCAACGATTTTCTTTAAACTTTGTATATTAACTTCACACATATAAATACCAATCACTTTTATTGGAAACATTTTTCCGAAAAAAAAAATTGATTTCAGGGGCAGTTCTGCAGAATTTGTGGAGTTATATTGTGCAAATGTTCCTTGCGCCGCTACAGCTCGCTGTCCGGTGATGGACAATATTGTTTGTAACGATGGGACCAAAACAAAGGCCGGCAGTGTACTCCAGCTCCAATGACCATAGATGTTGACGCGCCTCAAATTATAAAATAAAAAGAAAGAAGATCAAAACAGGATATCAAGTTTAAGTTTCATGTGGGGCTCCTCTCTCACCTTTATGGTCTTGCACCTGAAGCTGCTGCTGCATGTGTTTGGGCACATGTCGATCAAAGCTTCCAGGCAAGGACAGCTTCACAGGATTTCTAAATTCTTATTGTTGACTGGCTTCGGTGGGTTGTCGGTTGACAATGGGAGAGAAGTTGCCTGTATCAGCACCCCTGTCTGAGGCATCTGGCTGGATCATTCACTGGGCAGTGAACTTTCAAAAAAGACACCACTACATCACTCATACCAGAGACCTCTCTTTTATAGAATTTGTGAGGGGTTCGTCTAATGGCTGACTGTATGAGTTGTGAAGAGATAGATATTAGGATCTTTTCTTTTCGGAACAGAATTCTGTGGAAGTGTTTAGGCTATTCCCCTTTCGGATTATTGTCCGATTTATTCGGTCTATCGTAAATATTAAATGGTTTTGATCGAATATGGATTTTTGTGCTTTAGATATGGTTTGTTGTTATTTTTCTTTGGGATAAATACTATATATATATATGCTCACAGAGGTTTTGGAGAGTGTTGGGCTTTGTCCCTCTCCACTGACGATATAAGCTACCTAATATATATGTACCGCTAAAACATATTTTTTCTTATTAGGCCACCTTAAATCATGTATTTCCAGTTTTGGAGAACTTATTACCGTAAAATTTGACCCGATCTGTGTGCATTTCCTGCTAACTGTAATAAACGAAAGTTGGAAAAAAAAAATTGATGAAAATTACGAATTTCTCAGTTATGAAATTCTGACAGAAATGGCATTAGGAAAAATTAATTTTCACAGCCATAGAAGTTAAAATATGATTGTCACACTTCTATTCACTATTTCTATTAATAACAATGCTTACATAGTTTTGGAAAACAAAATTTAGGTTAAATTGTAACAATAGGTAATTGACAAAAGGACATGTGTATCTGTTGCCACAGTGCTCATATTGGCACAAATAGCATACATCACAAATTGTCATACTGTCAGTACAAACCAAGATATCTGTACAAGATTATCTACTGAAACTTTACAATCTACTACTTTACGTAAAGTAACCAAACTGTTCAGTGTTCAGCAAGTGTTGTTATTAAGTATAATGTTCTGAAACCACCTTCCTTAGCCATATTAATTAGGTATATTACATTTCAAACATATTTTCATATAAAGATCATTTCATGGGATGAGCAATGGAAATGGTCAAGAACAGGAAGGATAAGCGCGCGATTGACATTTCCCACCGGAAATAAATGTTTTTAGGGAATGGTGGGTATGTGCGTTGTGAATAGATATGGTAATAGAATACCTGAAAAACGAAAAGTCGCAGCACGCTCGAACATGGTATTCAATTAGCCACTATCACACGAAGACATCAGCAGACCTGAAGATTTCGTGCAAAATCTAACAGCCTTAAAGTGCGGCTTTACCGGACTGTCTATTTCAGTTTTTCGTGATTTTTCATGAAAACGGCTTAATTTTCTTTAAACTTCCTATATTATGTACGCACATAAATAACTACCATTTTTATTTCAAACATTTTCTCGCGAAAATCGGTTTTTTAGGGGTTTTGGGAGGAACAGTAGCGTCATGCTTTCCTCTAACGTACCCCATCAGTATAATATATGGTTTTAACCATTTATTACATATTATTAATACACATTAGAAGCAGATATAATTCCAAATTTGCAGATAATCGGTTAACAGGAAGTGAGGTATTATGGACTAGGTTTTTGAGGTTTTTGGAATTTTCTGGAATCATTACAAAGATTTTCTTTAAATTTGGAATGATCGCTTCAAAGATAGAAATGTTTCACTTTAATTTGAAACATTTTTCAGAAAAAATTTGATTTTAGAGAGGTATAGGGGGGTCTGTCAGTTAGTTTAAATTTAAATTTGCATCAGCTGTTTTTTTGATTTTGACATAGAGCCGAATTTGAATAAAATTGTTTAACCGAAGTGCGACTTTTTTGGAATCTTCTCAAATATGGCTGTAGGGGTTTTCTTTAAACTTGGAATGTTCTTTTCACAGATGAAAACATATCATCACTTTTTTCAAAACTTTTTTATCATCAACTTTTTCCGGAAAAAATTTTCTTAGTCTAGAGAGAGCTGGGAAATGGGGCTTCCCGCTGAAGTGCCATGTTAGCACGTACGATTGCATCTTCCACCACCTGGCGGGATCACTAAAATTCGCACTTTTAAGAATATTTAGCCAGTCAGAATGTTATGAATTGCAATAAGCGAGAAAGTCGTAAGAGAGTTTCACAACCGTTTTTTTGTTTCATTCATTCAAGAACTAGTTTTCTAGACACCACTCTACACACATGGCACAGTATACCTAACTAACCTATACACATATTGGTTGTGAGAACACACCATATATAGGTTGTGAGAACACCAGTGGGAGGCCGGACAGGTGTTGCCGCCTCACCGCTCTATTTGATTTATTTTCAACTTTTTTCCCCATTTTAACATTGTTATTTCAATTTCCTTGTTCCGCCGGTTATCTAAGTCTCTTTCCCTATCCATGTGTAACTTGTATAAAGTGAATATATATATTATCATTGGCGGAATACTTCTTGCTTTCCTCCCCTCTACTGTTACCGAGGAATATATATATATAGAGAGAGAGAGAGTGAGGGAGGGGAGATTCTTTGTATAACTTCTCCTGTACTATATATTTTCTTTCTTCCCGTGCGAACTCATCGTTACGTGCCACCAGGATATATCCTGGAAATATATATATATATATATATATACCATAGATATGAACCAGAAAATCTACTAA